>SJYQ01002896.1:63802-88539 GCA_006410935.1 Redunca redunca | reverse complement strand
ATCATTATTTTACTAGCGTGTGAGATGAGTGCAATCGTGCAGTAGTTTGAGCAATTTTTGGCATTGCCTTTCTTTGGGATTGGAATGAAAACTGACCTTTTCCAGTCCTGTGGCCACTGATGAGTTTTCCAAATTTGCTGGCATATTGAGTGCAGCACTTTCACAGCATCATCTTTTAGAATTTGAAATAGCTTAACTGGAATTCCATAACCTCCATTGGCTTTGTTTGTAGTCATGCTTCCTAAGGCCCACTTGACTTCACATTCCAGGATGTCTGGCTCTAGGTGAGTAATCACACCATCATGATTATCTGGGTCGTGAAGATCTTTTTTGTACAGTTCTTCTGTGTATTCTTGCCACCTCTTCTTAATATCTTCTGCTTCTGTTAGGTCCATACCATTTCTGTCATTTACTGAGCCCATCTTTGCATGAAATGTTCCCTTGGTATCTCTGATTTTCTTGATCTCTAGTCTTTCCCATTCTATTGTTTTCCTCTATTTCTTTGCACTGATCACTGAGGAAGGCTTTCTTATTTCTTCCTGCTATTCTTTGGAACTCTACATTCAAATGGTATATCTTTCCTTTTCTCCTTTGCTTTTTGCTTCTTTTCATTTCACAGCTATTTGTAAGGCCTCCTCAGACAGCCATTTTGCTTTTTTGCATTTCTTTTTCTTGGGGATGGTCTTGATCCCTGTCTCTGGTATGATGTCACGAACTTACACCCATAGTTCATCAGGCACTCTGTCTATCATATCTAGTTCCTTTAAATCTATTTCTCACTTCCACTGTATAATCTTAAGGGATTTGGTTTAGGTCATACCTGAATGGTCTAGTGATTTTCCCCACTTTCTTCAATTTAAGTCTGAATTTGGTAATAAGGAGTTCATGATCTGAGCAACACTCAGCTCCCAGTCTTGTTTTTGCTGACTGTATAGAGCTTCTCCATCTTTGGCTGCAAAGAATATAATCAATCTGAGTTCGGTGTTGGCCATCTGGTGATGTCCATGTGTAGAGTCTTGTCTTGTGTTGTTGGAAGAGGGTGTTTGCTATACCAGTGGATTCTCTTGGCAAAACTCTATTAGCCTTTTCTCTGCTTCATTCTGTACTCCAAGGCCAAATTTGTCTGTTACTCCAGGTGTTTCTTGACTTACTATTTTTGCATTCCAATCCCCTATAATGAAAAGGACATCTTTTTTGGGTGTTAGTTCTAAAAGGTCTTGTAGGTCTTCATAGGACTGTTCAACTTCAGCTTCTTCATCATTATTGCTCGGGGCATAGACTTGGATTACTGTGATATTGAATGGTTTGCCTTGGAAATGAACAGAGATCATTCTGTCGTTTTTGAGATTAAAGAAAGCTGAGTGCCGAAGAATTGATGCTTTTGAACTGTGGTGTTGGAGAAGACTCTTGAGACTCCCTTGGACTGCAAGGAGATCCAACCAGTCCATCCTAAAGGATATCAGTGCTGGTTGTTCATTGGAAGGACTGATGTTGAAGCTGAAACTCTAATACTTTGGCCACCTGATATGAAGAGCTGACTCAGTTGAAAAGACAGTGATGCTGTGAATGATTGAGGGCAAGAGGAGAAGGGGATGACAGAGGATGAGATGGTTGGATGGCATCACTGACTCAATGGATATGGGTTTGGGTAGACTCTGGGAATTGGTGATGGACAGGGAGGCCTGGCGTGCTGCAGTTCATAGGGTCACAAAGAGTCGGACACGACTAAGTGACTGAACTGAACCGAACTGCATTTAAACTCTTTTGTTGACTATGATGCCTACTCCATTTCTCCTAAGGGATTCTTGCCCACAGTAGTAGATATAATGGTCATCTTTGTTAAATTTACCCGTTTCAGTCCATTTTAGGACGCTGATTCCTGAAATGTTGACATTCACTCTTGCCATCTCCTGTTTGACCACACCTCTCCTTAGTTATGTGTTAGGGCAGAGGAAGAACAGAGATCTATATAATACAACTTGTGATTTTCTGCAAATGGAATCTTACTCTAATATGAGAGCTAAATGGAAAATCATTTCAGTCTTATTTTCTTAATGTAAAAGTATTGACCTGTAAATGGTTGATTAAATCATCTAGCAAGCATTTATTGCTAACCAACTCAGGCCTATCTTAGGCATGTGGAGTATATCATTAGTAAGCAAAACAATGGTTCTGCCCTTATACAGCTTACTCATTGTCCTACCTGCCAACAGAGCATTTGGTCCAATCAGGAGAATCTTCAAGTTGTGGTGAGCTGGTTCTTCATCCTGAATCATCTTCTTTATTTGTAAAATAGTGTAATAGTGATGTGTTTAGAAACCTCAGGTCTTCTGAAATATGCAAATAGGTTGTTCTGAAACACTTATTTTTAAACATCTCCAAAATGTCATACATTATAAGTTGAATGTATATCAATGCTATTTCCAACAGGAAATCCTCCACAATATAATAAAGCTAAGAAAGTAGGTATATTCAGAAGGAAGAATAGATAACAGGAATTATTGTAGAAAACTACAAACATCACTTTCTCTAGAAAGAGACACCATGCATTGACTAGATCGTTATTCTACCTCCTTTGAAAATATCATCCTGCTCCACATTAATGTGAGAAAAAATATTACTAGAGCAAAACCCATAATTTCACTTGCATTTCATAGACAGATATTTGTGTATATGAAATAATCCTTTTAAAATTTATCTTAATTTCATAACTTTGTAAATCTGAGGAATTAGTTAAAAAAAAACAAACCAACTTTGCAATCATTCAAGATTAAAACTTTATTAAAGGATTTTGTCAATATATCCAAGTACAGATAAAACCAACTCACTTAAAGTAAATGAAGGCAGATGTCCTTTATACTTAAATACATGATAAAGTCATCTTTATTTCTCTGTTTAGCAGAGAGGGTCACTCTCCTTCTTGCCATCCTGGGTGTTCTCAGGAAAGTCATAAACATTCACTCTTTATTCTGATACAGAGAGTAGCACACAAATGTGAATAGGTCTAAGGTGTAGAAAAATAGGAAATATTAATGCTTCTTTTTCTAGGCAGAAATGACTGGATGGTTTGCAGTTGTGCCCTTTTTATAAAGCATCCAAAAGCTGAGGAGAGAGGCAGGGACAGGACTAACATTATTCTTTTGAACAGTATAAAGTGAAAGAAAGTGTAAAGTGAAAAAAAGTGTTAATCACTCAGTCGTGTCCAACTCTTTGTGACCCCATGGACTACAGCCTGCCAAGCTTCTCTGTCCCTGGAGTTCTCCAGGCAAGGGATACTGGAGTGGGTTACCGTAAGCCTGATTTCTATTGTGTGTGGGGCCTGTGCAGATTGTGGTACATTTAGGAAATTGCTTTCTTCCTAAATTTGGCCAGAAACTACTCTAAGAATGAATGCCTCTCTGTGGAAGAGTTTTATGTATGATTTAACTGATGCTCCTCAGAAGACTAGGAAAACCTGGATTCCCTTCTTTTCACTCTAGTGCACTAAAGACCTTGGACTGTCTAGAATCTCCTCTTTCCAGCCCAGAGGTTAATTAGTCTGCACTAAATAATCATGGTGCTGGGACATGCATCATTGGGAGATCTCTCTATTCCAAGAGATGTTTAATGATATGGGCCTCTTTAAAGCAAAACCAACCTTGGGGCATGGAGTGAGCTTCCCCGCAGTGGTTCGGAGATGTACATCTTATCTGATGTTCTCTCCAATGCACTGCATTTGACCATGGGGAAACATGACTAGAGAGTTCAAAGATCAAATGTAAACGGGCAACTTTTTTTGATGCCTATTTCTTTGACTAATAAAACAGTTAAACTCATATAGTTAAGATTGTTTTTCTTTTCATTATTCAAAATCAATGTATATTTCTTAATCCTTTGATAAATTTTGGTAACACCATTACATTCTGATGATGAGGAGGAGGATAAAGGGATGAGTCAGTAACAAACAGTGAGGCACATCTCGTATTTACCTTTCTTCTGATGTGGAGGTGGAAAATCCTGTGATAGCTCAGGACCCAGGGTAGACCCATCAGAGCATGATCTGCGGTCCCAAATTCCTGAAAGTGGTACTTGTGACCAGAGTTTGTTAGGTGATGAGCAGCTAGGTGGCAGAAAGATGGTTCAGGAACAAATATTAGACAAATCTCTTCTTTTTCCAATTAAAGTATAAGACAGTAATGGTGAAGAGAGAGGAGACTGATACTCAGATCACTTCAATGGAGGGAAAGAAAATACCCTCAAAATAATACCCTTTAAATTTAAATAACAAATAATTTTAAAACTTTTCCAAAATTAGTTGTTTTCTAGAATTTGATATCATCATTTATCATAGTTTCAGTTAAGACTAGCATTCAATCATATTAAGAGTGTTGAGCTAGAAAAAGGATCAATATTGATGCTCTGTAACAAAAGAGATAAGTAAGGTAGTACTTACTGTCACTCTGAATGAAGTAGAGTAGTCAATAAACGAAAAGAACACCAAAATAACAGTTGACGAGATGTCTTGACTCAGTAACATGTAGTCAATTCAAAGGAATAATTATTACTGATACAGTCATACATGGCCAGTTCATTCTGAATTTTGTTAGAATGTATTAAGCTTGAGGATTTAAGTGATTTGATGATACACTGATTTAATCTTATATATACCCCGCTGCTCCAAAGGCATCAGACACAATACAGAAGAGATGAAAAGAAGTAACGTGATTTGGAGTCTGGGAGCTAGAGAGGGCAGTGGTTATAAAATCAAGTCCTAGAGTCAGACTGCCTGAGTTGGATTCCCCTCTGCCCAAGATCAAGGTGTTGGAAATGTTGATTTCTTCTAAGGCCGCTCTCCTTAGCTTGTGGATTGCTACCTTCTCACTGGGATCTCACATGATCTTTCCTCTGTGCACAGCATTCCTCGGACCTCTTCCTCATTCATAAGGACACCAGTGTTACTGGCTGAGGGTCCTACCCTTATAGCCTCATTTTAACTTGATCACCTCTTTAAAGATCTTATCTCCAAATATAGTTATATTCTGAAGTGCTGAGGGTTGGGACTTCAAAATATGAATTTCAAGGGATATGATTCAGTCCACAATAGCAAGTATTTGCTTATTACAAATAGTCAGGGCATGAAACTTGTACTTTGAATATTTTATAATTTTTAATGATAAAGTAATTAAGTCATACATTCACATTGTAAAAAATAGAACAACACACATAAAGTAAAATGTTAAGTTCTTTTTACTATTTGACCTTTCATCCCTCTCAACCTGGGGATCTCTGGTGGTAATAATTTGGTATGTTTCCCTAGAGAAGTTTTATAGATAAATGCATGTGTGTAATGTATTATAAAATATATGCGTGTCCTTGTCATGATTGTACTATATTATTATATTGCATATATAATATAATTAAATTCTGTTGTTCTTTTTTATTAAGTTATAGAATTAGCCTAAATAAATTATTCTGTTATGTGCTTTTAAAATTTTACTTCCTTTTTTCTTGATGATATTTGCATTTTGGTACACATATACATAGCTCATTTTTTATTATTATCATGTGTTGTAATTAACCTATATAAATTTTGTTGTTGTTCAGTTGCTAAGTTGTGTCTGACTCTTTGAGATCCTATGAACTGCAGCACTCTAGGGTTCCCTGTCCTTCACTATCTCCCAGAGTTTGCTCAAACTCATGTCCATTGAGTCAATGATACCATGCAACAATTTTATCCCTTTTATCCCCTTCTCTTCTTGCCCTCAGTCCTTTCCAGCATCAGGGTCTTTTCCAGTGAGTTGGCTTTTCACATCAGGTGGCCCCAAAGGGACTCTCAACAGCCTTCTCCAACACCACAGTTTGAAAGCATCAGTTCCTCTGTGCTCAGCTTTCTTTATGGTCCAGCTCTCACATCCAACTACTGGAAAAAATCATAGCTTTGACTATAACGGACCTTTGTCAGCAAAGTAATGTCTCTACTTTTTAATATGCTGTCTAGAGTTCTCATAGCTTTACTTCCAAGGAGCAAGTGTCTTTTAATTTCATGGCTGCAGTCACCATCTGCAGTGATTTTGGAGCCAAAGAAAATAAAGTCTGTCACTGTTACCATTTTTTTCCCCATCTATTTTCCATGAAGTGATGGGACTGAATGCCATGATCTCAGTTTTTTGAATGTTGAGTGTTAAGTCAGCTCTTTCACTCTCCTCTTTCACTTTCATCAAGAGGCTCTTTAGTTCCTCTTCACTTTTTTCATGAGTTGCCTCTTAATATGCTCTGCATTTTTTCTTATTATGTCATCTTTTTCTTTCAGAGTTGAAGCTCTTTTTATTCTGAAAGTTAATCCTTTTGAAAGATACTCATTGCAAATATTTTCTCCCAGCACATATTTACATTTTATGTGTGCTTGTGGTATTGTTTGATTTTATGAATTTTGGGTATTATGTCTTATTTAAGGAGGCCTACTCAGCCCAATATTTGAAATTAGCTCCTATATTCTATTCTAGTATTTTAAACAGAGGAATTAGGCACTCATGAAAACTTCAGTTTTAAATTTTGGCTCTATTTATTAGCCTTTTGACAATGGGAAAGACACTAAAGTTCTTCAGATTATTAATAATTTCATAATATCTTGTATTAACCCTTATCTAGACTTAATTGCAAGTTTTACCGATTCATTTGTTCACTGTTTTAAAAATAATCAGTATTTGTTGAATTAATTGTAAAATGTCTATTATGAAATTTTCTAACATACAGAAAAATTATGGAGAAAAAACTTGATTAATTGTTTTAATACCAATTTTATCAGATCTTAACATTTTGTCATATTTTCTAGACAAAGTATTGCAGACATAGTTGAAGCCATCTGTGTACCCCACCTCAACCCCAATACCTCCTCTGCCACCGTGAAATGATATGCGTTATTACCATGAATTTTAAACATATACATTCATACAACAAAAATTCTTTGCTATTTAAATAACTCTGTAATGTGTTTTTGAGAATATGTTTTGGCTTTTCTAAAATAAATGTTATTTTTTCTTTATTTTTAATTGAAAGATAATCACAATATTCTGTTGGTTTCTACCATATATCAACGTGGATCAGCTATACGTATACATATGTTGCCTCCCTCTTAAGCCTCACTCCCACCTCCCACCCCATCCCACCCCTTTAGGCTTGTCACAGAGCCCTGGTTTGAGTTCCCTGGGTCAAACAGCAAATTCCCCCTGTCTATCTATTTTACACAGACACACACACACACACACATGTTAGTGTATATGTTTCCATGCTACTCTCTCTATTTGTCCCACCCTGTCCTTCCTACCCCTACCCCCATATCCATAAGTATTTTCTCTATAATTTTAGATATAGAATATCTGGGTCTTAGCATATGCACACCTTCAACTTAAATTGTTATTAGTAAATATTAACAGATATGACCAGATTTACTTCCCAGAGTGGTGGAACCAATTCCACTGAAACCATGAGTGTATGGATTCCCCCATTTTTTGTACCCTCATTACCAAATATTTTCTAAATTTAATTGCACAAGTTTAAACTTTTGATTTTCACATTGTCTTTATCCCCATAGGAATGCTTTTATCTTTGTAGAAGGGAGCTAGGGACCCTAGTCATTGGGCTAATGAACAGTCCCAGCATGGTTTCTTGGGGTGTCCATTCCTCCTTCCCTGATTGTTAGCACTTCAGTTACATGCAGTTTTCCTAAAGGCATCACTGTTTCTGGACTCTCTATTAGGCTCTGTGGCACTGTTTGTCTTTCCTTGTCTTGGACCACACTGTCTTAATTACTCTGGCTTACTGTGTCTTGATATCTGTGAAGGCAAGCCCTCCTGTTTTGTCTACCGCTGTGTCAATCCTTTATTCTTTCATATAAATTTTGATATCAGCTTAATTACATTACTGACCAGAGTTGTGATCATTCAACCTATTGAGCATTTTTTGAAAGAATAAGTCATTTTAGTGTATAATTTTGTTTCTGCCTAATTTCCTTTCACCTCTCTTTTTCTGGGCTTTCTGTACTTCTGCACAGAAAGACCTGGTTGACAGATGTTGGAATTCATAGATCTATACTTCGTGACTCATCTCCTAAATGTTCCCTCATACCTTGGGTCATTTAGCCTTTATTTCTCTTTTGAATGGCATTCTGCAGCAGTCTCTATGATTGCTTTTTCAGCTGCATTTCATTTTCTGTTCATCTCACTTATTGATTGTTTTACTAATTTCTTTCTCTTAGCAGCCTCATTATTAATGAGGGAGTTATCCTTTGAACCTTTCAGAGGTTCCTAGCTGTACTTGTTTTCAAATGCCCCTTAATTGCTCAGGACATTTATTCTTTTGTTTGCAGATTTTATTAATTTTTCTTCACGTCACTGTTCCTGAAATGGTTACTGAATATTTGTTGTCTATTATACTGCTCGTTGATACCTGAGATTGCTCTCGGCAGCAGGAGAATATTTCCGGGTTCAGATATAAGTTTATGAAGTCTTGGTAGTGAATATAGATTTGGATGATGACCTCACTCCTTCTGTGTGTGCATATATGTGAATGTGTGCATGTAGCAAGAACGTGGGCAGGCTGGCTTTCTTTTAGAAAATGCTTATTATGAATCTTCCATGTGCAAGGAGGCACTCTGTGTCCTTCATGACTGCACTATGTCACCTGAAGCAACTGCTTCTTTGTCCCCAACCTTCCATTTTTAAAGGACTCTACTTGTGAAAGGCAGTGGCTCAGAGTAAGCTTCTGGAAGTAGGGGACTGGTACAGCCAAAGGAGAGTCATAGCTCACTCTTTCCCTAGACTCTAGTTCAGTTCAGTTGCTCAGTTGTGTCCGACTCTTTGCGACCCCATGAATCGCAGCACACCAGGCCTCCCTGTCCATCACCAACTCCCGGAGTTCACTCAGACTCGCATCCATCGAGTCAAGTGATGCCATCCAGCCATTTCATCCTTGGTCGTCCCCTTCTCCTCCTGCCCCCAATCCCTCCCAGCATCAAAGTCTTTTCCAATGAGTCAACTCTTCGCATGAGGTGGCCAAAGTACTGGAGTTTCAGCTTTAGCATCATTCCTTCCAAAGAAATCCCAGGGTTGATCTCCTTCAGGATGGACTGGTTGGATCTCCTTGCAGTCCAAGGGACTCTCAAGAGTCTTCTCCAACACCACAATTTAAAAGCGTCAATTCTTCGGCGCTCAGCCTTCTTCACAGTCCAACTCTCACATCCATACAAGACTACTGGAAAAACCATAGCCTTGACTAGACGGACCTTAGTCGGCAGAGTAATGTCTCTGCTTTTGAATATGCTATCTAGGTTGGTCATAACTTTCCTTCCAAGGAGTAAACGCCTTTAATTTCATGGCTGCAATCACCATCTGCAGTGATTTTGGAGCCCCCAAAAATAAAGTCTGACACTGTTTCCACTGTTTCCCCATCTATTTCCCATGGAGTGATAGGACCAGATGCCATGATCTTTGTTTTCTGAATGTTGAGCTTTAAGCCAACTTTCTCACTCTCCTCTTTTGCTTTCATCAAGAGGCTTTTTAGTTCCTCTTCAGTTTCTGCCATAAGGGTGGTGTCATCTGCATATCTCAGGTTATTGATATTTCTCCCAGCAATCTTGATTCCAGCTTGTGTTTCTTCCAGTCCAGCACTTCTCATGATGTACTCTGCATGTAAGTTAAATAAGTAGGGTGACAATATACAGTCTTGACACACTCCTTTTCCTACTTGGAACCACTCTGTTGTTCCATGTCCAGTTCTAACTGTTGCTTCCTGGCCTGCATACAGATTTCTCAAGAGGCAGGTCAGGTGGTCTGGTATTCCCATCTCTTTCAGAATTGTCCACAGTTTATTGTGATCCACAGAGTCAAAGGCTTTGGCATAGTCAATAAAGCGGAAATAGATGTTTTTCTGGAACTCTCTTGCTTTTTCCATGATCCAGCGGATGTTGGCAATGTGATCTCTGGTTCCTCTGCCTTTTCTAAAACCAGCTTGAACATCAGGAAGTTCACGGTTCACATATTGCTGAAGCCTGGCTTGGAGAATTTTGAGCATTACTTTACTAGCATGTGAGATGAGTGCAATTGTGCAGTGGTTTGAGCATTCCTTGGCATTACCTTTTTTTGGGATTGGAATGAAAACTGACCTTTTCCAGTCCTGTGGCCACTGCTGAGTTTTCCAAATTTGCTGGCATATTGAGGGCAGCATTTTCACAGCATCATCTTTCAGGATTTGAAATAGCTCTGCTGGAATTCCATCTCCTCCACTAGCTTTGTTCGTAGTGATGCTTTCTAAGGCCCACTTGACTTCACATTCCAAGATGTCTGGCTCTAGATGAGTGATCACACCATTGTGATTATCCGGGTTGTGAAGATCCTTTTTGTACAGTTCTTCTGTGTATTCTTGCCATCTCTTCTTAATATCTTCTGCTTCTGTTAGGTCCATACCATTTCTGTCCTAGACTCTACTACCTCTCAACTAAGTATTACTCTATGACTCAGCTCTGTTGCTTTCTTCCCAGCACTTGATTCTCATCAGAAAATCCTTTCTGTTCTGCTGTGCTGATGATACACTTTCTGTCTTGACAGGATTGCTGAGGATTTGTTTTTATGTCATTTCAATGTGATTTTTTCTGAAGTAAGAAAGATAAAGCCAGACATCTTGAACCAGATGTTGAGTCAGCAATTCAGAACTGAGTGATGCATCATTTACATTGTGTTGTGTGCTCTGATTAGAAGCAAATGAAGTAATAAGTTCACTGCAGAGGAAAACCATGTCACATATTTAACTGTATTTTCCATGGGACTTAGAACAGCAGGTATTTTGTTGTTGAATGATTACAACCATTTTTTATCAAAATCATTCAAAATTTCAAAAAGATTTATTTCTATAAAGTATTCAGGTAAATGTTGCAAAAATTTCCTCTTATTCTTTTAAAGCACTACTGTATTTTGCCTGAAATGCCCCAGATATTGTCTCTTTATTCCCCAAACTAAGCTCAGAAAATATTTTGGGCTTTTGAATTCCAGTGCAGTATTTTGCCTTCCTTTACTTTCCAACTTCTAACGTGCATGTGTTAGGCCAGTTGTTACAGACTGAATGTTTGTTTCCATCCAAATTCATGTGATGAAGCCCTAATCCCCCAGTGTGGTCATATTAGGAGGCAGAGTCTTTGGGGGATAATTAGGTTTAGAGGAGGTCAGAGTGTAGAGGCCCCATAATGGGATTAGTGTCTTTTAAGAAGAGAAGAAGACACCAGCACTTCCTCTCTCCACTGTGTGAGGATGAAGCAAGAAGACAGCTGTCTATCAGCCAAGAGGAAAGCCCTCAGAATGAAACCAGTCTTGCCAGCACGTTAATCTTGCACTTCCCAGCATCCAGAACTATAAAAAATACATTTCTATTGTTTAAACCAATCAATCAATGGTATTTTGTATGGCAGCATCTTGCAGACTAAGACATCAATAAAGACTGGAATTTCCTGCAATAAGATGTCCATAGTGGCATCCCAATAATAAGGCTTCAAACGGAGAGTTGGAAGTAATTGGTTGCATCACCTGTATTCAGCCCTTATCTCTTATTTCACTTGTAGTTTTGTGCTCCCAAAGAACAAAATACCTGCCTTTATTCTAAAATCTATTTCTCTTGTATTTAGACACGTGAGTACCTCAAGAGTGCTTTTTTCTTCCTTAATAACGTAAATAGAATAAATTCTGAGAAATAATAGTTACTTCTAAATGAATGAATCATGTTTTTAAAAGCATATTTCTCTGTTATATAAAATACAAATAACTCAAAGGGGAAGGCTTTTTTAGAAAATTGTTTTGAATAAAAAAATTTTTAAACTTATCTAATAGCTTAGCATTCATTATAGGAAGAAGCTCTGTTACTGACTACAGGTCTTGCTTCTGAGCTGATGGTTAGCTAATTGACCAAATTGCTTTATTGAATTGTATTTTCAGGCCAAAGATCTGCCTCAGAGAATATGTTGACATATTTTAAATATTTTAGATTTTGATATGTACACCAAGCTTTGAGAAAATATGTAGGTTCTTTCATTGCATTTTGAATCAAAATAATAACAAGCAATTAAAATTCCTGGTTGTGAGAGATGGAGAACTGAAAGAGCCCCTTTATTATGTTTTCTTCCTAAGTATGAATCATGATAATTGCTTTTGAAATAAACATAAATATGACTCAGCAGTCTTATCAGTTACCGTTTCAATCCCAAAGATTTACTGTGTGGCCCAGTAAGGATCCCAAGTAGCTAAGGAACTCACTCAGGAAGTGACAACCACAAAATAAGCTTCTGTGTCCTGGTGACATTGGCCTTGCTGTTGTTATTACTAGAAAGCTATAATAAATGCTGCAGGCCCCCAGTGAGGTTGGGTAATGAGAGTGCTTCACTTCTGCTCAACATTGTTTGCATATGATAAATCATTTTGACTGAATTACTAAAGTTTAATTTTGTTTGAAATGTACTAATCAAATAACAGATGCTGCGTCTTGGCTGAGGTGAGTGTGACATCACAATTGCTTCATAGTGGCTGTAAAAAGCAGCATTGAGAGGTGTTTCTAAAAGAGAAATGGTTCTCTATTGATATCACTTAAAAAATCAGAAGTAGTAAATAGTCAGGGGGTCTTTTGTTTGCCATGAAAAGATCTCCAGGATATGATGCCTCATGAATCAATCAGTTTAATAAGTATACACTTTGTGGATGGGTTTTACATGTTTTATTTCTATCACCTTCCTTTGCCACCTATGTCCCCCTCCCCACTAATAAGGCATCCCACACCTTTGTGTACCACACAGTTATTTATATTTAATTGCAAGCACATCGTGGTGAAGAGGATTTGTGTCCTTTCCCAAGTAAATGGGAATGGAAACGTATGGAAGAAGTCCAACCATGATCTGTGTTTATAGCCAGTCTTAATTGTGTAAATTTCCTAGTAACATGACACCTATTTCTGTAATTTTTTCTCCAGCAAGCAATGTATGATACTATAAGATGCACTTCATCTAAGTAATAAAATGTGGATTTAGACTATGAATATATCTTAAATCTATTATAATGCTATGATGTGCATTATTTTCTCCATTTTAAGATGCTTAGGACATTCATCATTTTTATTCTGTTATTCTGGTTTGTGTTAGATGAAATTTCATAATTTCTCAGAACATCTTGATTTTATTTTCTTGCCAAGTGGCTTATTTACTTTCAGGATCCTCCAGATGTGCTCTCTCAAAACTGGTAAATTAAAATGTCTTGCCAGTCTTCCCTGTGACTTTATCATTTTCACCAACCCTTGAAATTGACAAGTCAGTAAACCAAACTCCCTCCTCTCCAAGCAAAGAATGCTTGCACTTTATAGAAGATCTGCACACCCAAATTCTAATCCCAGCCCCACTTAATACTTGCTAAGTCATATTGGTAAGTCATTAAACTACAGTATAGCCTTATTTATTAAATGGATTGCTTCCTGACCTCAGTGTGTTCTCTCTAAAGTAAACCTGAGGTACTTGTGCTTTGCAAGTAACATGCTGCTGCTGCTGCTAAGTCGCTTCAGTCATGTTCGACTCTTAGCGACCCCATGAACTACAGCCCACCAGGCTCCTCCATCTATGGGATTTTCAGGGAAGAGTACTGGATTGGGTTGCCATTGCCTTCTCCCTGCAAGTAACATGTTTGGCAATAAAACAGCACAGTGCAAAAGAACTCTATTAAAACTGTATTACTAGAGGCAAATAATCAAGATTTTATAATTGTAAGAGTAGAATAGTATTTAAAAAAAATGGTATTAACTGATGCTAAACTCTGAAGATTTGAAAACAAATGTGGAAGTGAAAGTCTCTCAGTTGTCTCCGACTCTTTGTGACCCCATGGACTATACAGAATACTGGAGTGGGTAGCCTTTCCCTTCTCCAGGAGATCTTCCCAAACAAATGTGATGAAAGTTAAAACAAAACAAAACAAAATCCAAGGTTCTATTTGTACTTTTAGTAATCTGGGTACACTTGGAGATGTTATATCCATTTTTTATAGGTGCATGTATTCATAAAATTAGAAGGGACTTCTGAAACTATTTAATCCAATTACTTTCTCCATCTCATTCTCCTTGGATTCTTGAATGCTTGAATCATTTCCATATTACCTTGACAAGAGATTATTTAGTATCAACTGAAATATCTCTAATGACATAAACTTCAATAACTACATTTACCTGCTTGAAAATTCTCCCAAAGTCTCCTTCCTTATACATTTTACTTGGTGATATCTGTTTACTTTCTGAAACAGGAAAAACAAAACAAAACAAAACAAATGAATCAAACCAAAACAAAACAACTGTATCTTCCATATTTAATAGCCCTTCAGATATTTGAAGAGAATTATCATAGTCCCAAATGTCTTATTTCTCAAAAGACTTTCCTTTTCTTTATGGCATCCCATGGCATTGTTCTCTCTTCTGCTAGCCCTCACTGCTACTCATAATCCATTTGGCATGTATCCTTTGGAAAGTCTGCTGTCAGACAAACTTGGACTCCAGGGATGCTCAGAGTGGTCTGATGTGAGCTGAATTAGCCAATATGCTCCTGGCTTCCTTGTATTGTGAACTAATCAGTCTCCATCTGCCAAGTATAGGACAAAATTGTCATCTTTTCTTTTTCATTCATTTATTCATTCATTCAAGAAATACTTTTTGCGCATATAGTATTTTCTGACATTTTCTTATGTGTTGAAGATCAATAATGACCAAGATAGAGTTGAAATTTGCCCTTATGACATTTAGTTCAAAAGAAGAGAGAGGTAGAAAACATTACAGTTTGGGACTTGCTAAGTAAAAAGACTCATTGGAAAGGACTATGATGCTGGGAGGGATTGGGGGCAGGAGGAGAAGGGGATGACAGAGGATGAGATGGCTGGATGGCACCACCGACTTGATGGACGTGAGTTTGAGTGAACTCCGGGAGATGGTGATGGACAGGGAGGCCTGGCGTGCTGCGATTCATGAGGTTGCAAAGAGTCGGATACGACTGAGCGACTGAACTGAACTGAACTGAAGTAAAAATGTGCCAAAACAGATAGTAATGTGGTAAAGGGAGGAATGTAAATCAGGTTGTCCACTAAGTTCTGTTCTGGCAGGTGCCATTTCAGTTCAGTCCTTAAGGATGAGAAGTAGCAAGTCTTTCACCATGTGTTTAGAGCTGTCCCCTGTCACTTTGCAACTCCACTGCCCATGATGGTTGTAGTTTTGTCCCTCTGGGGTGGCTGTCCATCCTGGCTGCCCACCTCTTCTGGATCAGCCAGAAGGGCTTTAAGAAGGACAACAAAGATAAATGGTAGAATGGAACACTGAGCTGGGGCTTCAGTGAGCTATTGAACTAGGTGGGGAAGAAGAAAAATTGACTTTTACTCTATCCTCACAATTTTAGAATGCTTTGTTTTGTAATGTGTTACAATATGGATGACAGAGGATAGACGATTGGATGGCATCACTGACTCAATGGACATGAGTTTGAGCAAGCTCTGGAAGATGGCAAAGGACAGTGAAGGCTGGCATGCTGCAGTTCATGGGGTAGCAAAGAATCGGACATGACTGAGTGACTGAACAACAACAACGTACATAAAAGGATGGCACATCTTCAGTACCATCTTTGAGAGAGTCAAATAAATGCAGTAATTTATTCCCTAAGGTGTAGTAAAACATGAGCTATGCAAAACATGGTCTTCCATAACTTTTTGACTTCAATACTAACTATACACTTATGTCTATATAACTATGGGAAATATCTTTTTGGTAGCAAATAAATAGAGGACCTGAGGATAAATTAGGAATTTGGGATTAACATATGCACACCAACTGATGCTTTCGAATTGTAGTGCTGCAGAAGACTCTTGATAATCCCTTGGACACCAAGGAGATCAAACTAAATAATCCCAGAGGAAAAAAAATCTTAAATATTTACTGGAAGAACTAATGCTGATGCTGAAGCTCCACTACTTTGGCCACCTAACGTGAAGAGCCAACTCACTGGAAAAGACCCTGATGCTGGGAAAGACTGAGGGCAGCAGGAGAAGGGGACAAAACAGGATGAGATGGTTGGATGGCAAAACTGACTCAATGGACATGAGTTTGAGCAAACTCTGGAAGACAATGAAGGACAGGGAAACATGGTGTGCTGCAGTTCATGGGGTCACAAAGAGTCAGATATGACTTAGAAACTGAACAACAAGAACATATATAAAATAGATATCAAGAAGGACCAAATCCATAGCACAGGAAACTCAACTCAACACTCTGTTATAACCTATACAGGAAAAGAATCTGAAAAAGAATGGGTAAGTGAATTCAGTTTCAGTTTCAGTTCAGTTGCTCAGTCCTGTCTGACTCTTTGTAACCCCATGGACTGCAGCATGCCAGGCTTCCTTGTCCATCACCAACTCCTGGAGCTTGCTCAAACTCATGTCCATTGAGTCCATGATGCCTTCCAACCATCTCATCCTCTATCGTCCCCTTCTCCTCCTGCCTTCAATCTTTCCCAGCATCAGGGTTTTTCCAGTGAGTCAGCTCTTCCCATCAGGGGCCAGAGTATTGGAGCTTCAGCTTCAGCATCAGTCCTTCCAATGAATATTCAGGACTGATCTCCTTTAGGATGGACTGGCTGGATCTCCTTGCAGACCAAGGGACTCTCAAGAGTCTTGTCCAACACCACAGTTCAAAAGCATCAATTCTTCGGCTCTCAGCTTTCTTTACAGTCCAACTCTCACATTCATACTTGACTGCTGAAAAACCATAGCTTTGACTAGAGAGAACTTTCTCAACAAAGTAATGTCTCTGCTTTTTAATATCCTGTCTAGGTTTCTCATAGCTTCTTCTTCCAAGGAGCAAGCGTCTTTTAATTTCATGGCTGCAGTCACCATCTGCAGTGATTTTGGAGCTCAAGAAAATAAAGTCTGTAATTGTTTCCATTGTTTCCCCATCTATTTGCCATGAAGTAATGGGACTGGAGCCATGATCTTTGTTTTTTGAATGTTGAGTTTTAAACCAGCTTTTTCACTCTCCTCTTTCATTTTCATCAAGAAGCTCTTTAGTTCCTCTTCACTTCCTGGCATAAGCATGGTGTCATCTCCATATCTGAGGTTGTTGATATTTTCCCCAGCAATCTTGATTCTAGCTTGTGCTTCATTCAGCTCAACATTTTACATGATGTACTCTGCATATAATTTAAATAAGCAGGGTGACAATACACAGGCTTGACATACTCCTTTCCCGATTTAGAAAAGTCTGTTGTTCCATGTCCAGTTCTAATTCTTGCTTCTTGCCCTAGATACAGATTTCTTAAGAGGCAGGTAAGGTGGTCTGGTATTCCCATCTCTTTAAGAATTTTCTACAGTTTATTGTGATCCACACAGTCAAAGTCTTTGGTGTAGTCAATGAAGCAGAAGTAGATGTTTTTCTGGAATTCTCTTGCTTTTTCTATGATCCAACGGATGTTGGCAATTTGATCTCTGGTTCCTCTGCCTTTACTAAATCTAGCTTGAACGTCTGGAATTTCTCAGTTTGTATACTGTTGAAGCCTAGCTTGGAGAATTTTGAGCATTACTTTGCTAGTGTGTGAGATGAGTGCAATTGTGCGGTAGTTTGAACATTCTTTGGCATTGCCTTTCTTTGGGATTGGAATGAAAACTGACATTTTCCAGGCCTGTGGCCACTACTGAGTTTTCCAAATTTGCTGGCATATTGAGTGTAGCACTTTAATAGCATCATCTTTTAGGCTGTGAAATAGCTCTATTGAAATTCCATCTCCTCCACTAGCTTTGCTCTTAGTGATGCTTCCTAAAGCCCACTTGACTTTGCACTCCAGGATGTCTGGCTCTAGATGAGTGACCACACTTTTGTGGTTATCTGGGTCATTAAGATCTCTTTTGCTTAGTTTTTCTGTGTATTCTTGCCACCTCTTCTTAATATCTTCTGCTTCCATTAGATCCATACCATTTATATACTTTATTGTACCCATCTTTGCATGAACTGTTCCCTTGGTTTCTCTAACTATATGTATAACTAAATCACCTTGCTGTATACCTCAAACTAACATAATATTGTAAATCAACTATACTCCAATATAAAATAAAACATTTTTAAAAAGTAATGAAAATGTCTATAGTTTGGAAAAGTCCAAAGATCTCTCTTTGAGTCCTATTACTACTGGGTGAACTCTGGGAGTTGGTGATGGACAGGGAGGCCTGGCGTGCTGGGATTCATGGGGTCGCAAAGAGTTGGACACAACTGAGAGAATGAACTGACTGAACTGACTGACTACTATCCTGGTCCAAACAACCATCATCTACAACTGTAGATGATGGTAATTAACTGTAATTATTGCAACAATCTCCTAAACAGCCTCCCTGCAAACTCTTTAGTGGCTTCCCATTGCATTTAGAAGAAAATTGAAATTCTTTAGTAGTGCATGCAAACTCCACCTACTTGAACAGAACTGGTCTTGCCTACCTTGCCTTTCTTCAACTCTGTTATGCCAGTCATCTTCCTGATTTATCACCTTTAACTGACTCTTGTCTCATCCTGCAATATCCTCCTCCCAGTTCTGACTTAATGCCTCTCATCATTCAACTCAAAGGTTATTGTCTCAGAGAGACCTTCCTTATCTAGTCACTCTAAAGTCGTCCTTTGGTGGTTATCATATCACGTTGTTTTATTTTGTTTTTATAGCATGGATTACTCTGAAATGATCTTCTTTTTCATTTCCTAGTTGACTGTGTCTCTCTTACTAAAATATAACTGCACCAGAGTTAGAGAGTAGAGGGGCTTTTCTGTCTGTTCATTGCTACTTCCTGTCACTGTAATGTTACTATTGTTGAATGAATGAATAAATAACTTGTAATTGGATAGCCTAGTATGGAGGAAAAAGTGCTTTAATGAACTGGGTAGATCTAAACAAACAAAAGCTTGTTTATATAAAAATATAACTATATAAAAGTCTATTTATGAAAAATATAACTTATAAAAGTCTAAAATTGAAGAGTATTTCAGAAAGAATTGGAAGCTTAAGAGACAAAACAGAACATGTAAAGAGGTGGAAGAAGCAAAACATGAAGAGCACCAGCCATAATGGTGGTGACAGATTAGAGCTGGCTATGCTGCAAATGGCACAACATTCCATTGTAGGGCTTCCCAGGTGGCACTAGTGGTAAAGAACCTGCCTGCCAATGCAGGAGACATAAGAGACATGGGTTTGATTCCTATGTTGGAAAGATCCCCTGGAGAAGGCAACCCACTCTAGTATTCTTGCCTGGAGAATCCCATGGACAGAGGAGACCAGCCGGCTATAGTCCATGGGGTCGCAAAGAGTTGGACACGACTGAAGTGACTTAGCACAAACAATATTCCATTGTGTGTGTGTGTGTGTGTGTGTGTGTATACCCCATCTTCTGTTTCCATTCATCTGCTGGTGGACATCAGTGTAGGTGGTCCTAGAAATTATCACACAAAGCGAGGTAAGCCAGATAGAGAAAGATAAATATCATATGATAACTACATCAAGAATCCAAAAAAAGATACAAATGAACTTATTTACAAAACAGAAAGACACTGGCAGAGATAGAAAACAAATTTATGGTTACCAAAGGGGAAAAAGGAGTGGGAAAAAGGATAAATTAAGAGATTGGAGTTAACACATACACACTACTATAGATAAAATAAATAACCAACAAAGACCTACTGTACAGAACAGGGAACTATACACAATATTTTATAATAACCTAAAAGGGAAAATAATCTGAAAAGGAATAAAGAAATATGTATACATATAACTGGGTCACTGTGCTATACACCTGAAACTAACATGATATTGTAAATCAACTATACTTTAATTAAAAAAATAAGTTAAAAAAAGTAGTGGCTATGTTGATGATGTGTAATAAACACTGATGATGGAGGGGAGAGACAGCTGGCCAAGCAGCTTGGATGTCTTGAGATGCAGAGAGCATACCTTTCTACTGCAAACCCCTCCCAGGAATGGATGTGTTCCACTCCAGCTGACGAGTAGCCGAGTTCAGTGGTTTTGGACTGGAAGGTGAACTGACTCTGTAGGGTGCTGTGGTTTTAGTAAAACTTTACATTACCAATATTCATAGCAAATTCTTGTGAGGATCAGGGCAGGTCATGGGAGAACTAGGCTGTGAGGAAACATTGTGCCCCACGAGAATGACTAGCCGATCCTCAGCTGCAGTCACTGCTGCCCCATGGGAAGATGGGCCCAACATCTTTTCTAGAAGACCAGATATTTGGATTTTTATATTAAATTTATATGAAATTTTCCTACATGTCAATGCTGGCAACAAATCGTTTACAAAAACACACCATGGGCCAAACAAAAACAGATCTGTAGTTTCAACCTAACCCATAGAGAACCAGTCTGCAACCTCTCATTTACAAGTTCTTTCCTAATATTGTCCTTCTAGAAAAATCTAAGAACCTTCTGAAATAAATAGGTGGAAATTTTAAATTTTTGATTATGGAATGAGCATATGCTTCCTTTAAAATAATTTGAAAATACAGGAAAGCATAAAAATTTGGAGATAAGATAGTCTGATGTGTTTCCACATTAGATAATATTCTGGTGTATTTTTTCGAACTGAACTAAGACCAATGATCACTAATAAAACACACACACATATGCATATACACATACCTATATATACATACATAGCCAAGTAGCTTTATGTCCTTCTGTCTCTTTTAGCATCAGATTATAATATTAAAGCATTTTCTTGTTATTTAAAATTTTCAGGAATGTCATTTTTAAAGTCTCCTCCATTGTAATTATGGATGGTCATTTACTTGAAGCTTTCTTCATTTTAGAAGCTTACATTATTTCCATTTTTTTTACTATAGCAAGTAACTTGATAATTAATGTCTTTATACCTAAATATTGACATGTATTCATATTATTGCATTAAACATGATAGCTAGAAGTAAAATAATTGGAATGTTGTTGATGACTGAAACCAAATTAATTTTTAAAATTTTGCCACAAAATCCATATCCAAGAACAGTTTTGAGAATACATAACATATTCCTTTCTATCATTAAAAATGGCATAAAGAAACATAATTTCTGCTTGATGTGTTTGTTTAATTACTAGTACGAATGATTACCCCCTCTTAGATCACAGTCTTGTCATTGTGAAGGGGCTTGTATAACTCAATGAAGCTATGAGCCATGCCGTGCAGGGCCACCCAAGATGGACAGGACATAGTGAAGTGTTCTAACAAAATGTGGTCCACTGGAGAGGAAAATGGCAACCTATTCCAATGGTCTTTCCCAGGGAACCCCATTGATAGTATGAAAAGGTAAAAAGATACGACACCAGAAGATATGCCCCGCAGGTCTGAAGGTGTCCAGTATGCTACTGGGGAAGAGCAGAGGGCAATTACTAATAACTCCATAAAGAATGAAGTGACTGGGACAAAGTGGAAATGACTTTCAGTTGTGGATGTGTTTGGTGTTAAAAGTAAAGTCTGATGCTGTAAAGAATAATATTGCATAGAAACCTGGTATGTTAGGTCTATGAATCAAGGTAAATTGGATGTAGTCAAGTAGGTAGGAGATGGCAAGATTGAATATTAACATCTTAGGAATCAGTGAACTAAAATGAATGGAAATAGGTGACTTTAATTTGGATGACCATTATATCTACTACTGTGGGCAAGTATACCTTAGAAGAAATGGAGTAGCCCTCAGTCAATGAAAGAGTCAGAAGGAGTCAGAAACTTGAATGCAACCTCAAAAATGACACAATAATCTTGTTTCATGTCCAAGGTAAACCACTGAACATCACAGTAATCCAAGGCTGGGCCCCAATCACTGATGCCAAAGAAGCTAAAGTTGACCGGTTCTATGAAAACTTATAATATCTTCCAGACCTAACACCCCAAAAAGATGTCCTTTTCATCACAGGGAACTGGAATGCAAAAGTGGGAAGTCAAGAGATACCTGGAATAATACCTGGAATAATAGGCAAGTTTGGTCTTAGAGTACAAAAAGAAAAGCAGGGCAAAAGCTAACAGTGTTTTGTCAAAAGAACATGCTGGTCATAGCAAACACTCTTTTCTAACAGTCCAAGAGGTGGCTCTACACATTTTTATCACTTAGATGGTCAGTACTGATTCAGATTGATTATGTGCTTTACAGCCAAAGGTGGAGAAGTTCTATACAGTCAGCAAAAACAAGATCTGGAGACTGAATGCAGATTTCCAGAGAACAGCAAGGAAAGATAAGAAGGCCTTCTTATGAACAATGCAAAGAAATAGAGGAAAACAATAGAATGGGAAAGACTAGAGCTCATTTCAAGAAAACTGGAGATATCAAGGGAATATTTCATACAAGGATGGGCACAATAAAGGACAGAAATGGTAAGAGCCTAACAGAAGCAGAAGAGATTAAAAAGAGGTGGCAAGAATACACAGAAAAATTATACAGAAAAGGTCTTAATGACCCAGATAACCAAGATAGTGTGGTCATACACCTAGACCTGGACGTCCTGGAGTGTGAAGTCAAGAGGACCTTAGGAAGCGTCACTATGAATAAAGCTAGTGGAGGTGGTGGAATACCAGCTGAGTTATTTCAAATCCTAAAAGATGATCCTATTAAAGTGATGCCTCAATATGTCAGCAAATTTGGAAAACTCAGCAATGGCCACAGGACTGGAAAAGGTCAGTTTCATTCCAATCCCAAAGAATGGCAATGCCAAAGAATGTTCAAACAATCATAAAATTGAGCTCATTTCATATGCTAGCAAGATTATGTTCAAGACCCTCAAAGTAAGCTTCACTTTACGAAACAAGTGCTGATAATTTTCCTATTTAAAAGCACTGTCACTGTAGGAAAATATGATGTAAGGAGCATTCTTGCAGCCCACATCACAGAAGCCCGGCTTCTGGTGCCCCCTCCATGGGCTGGTGTGTCCAGATTGCTTTCTGTGTGAGTGTGCGAGTAACATACTGCAAGCTGAGCAGCTAGGATGATACAACATTGTAATTAGAATCTGGAATTACCGGAATATTGAAAACATGATTTGCAAGTTTTACTCTGAAACTGAGGGCTCTTCAATTTTTACAGAATCAAAATGAGCTTTATTATTCTACAACTGCTCTCACTGAAAAACCTTTTCTTGTCTCTTTTTTTGCTCTGCAACCAATTACCTCTGATTAATCTTGTGGTTTTTCACATGAGCAGAATTTGAGCAGAAAAAATAGTTTGTGTTAATCAGTTGTGAATTGTTCATATTAATTGATTAAACCACCCTAAAGCCATTCCTTTTTGGAATCTAAAGAAGGTTAATATTTTGAATTGATTATTATGTTGCCATTCTACAGCTGTTATAAAGTATTTCTTACTGCACATGCTTGTATAAAAATGCAGTAGAGTTTGTTTCACAGATAAGAAAAAATAGAAGTTCTTCCATACAATAGAAAAATGAGTGGAGTCCTATTGTTTAGAAGGATAGCAACATGTTTTTCAATGATGTAAAATAACAAGATGTCTGATGTTTTGTGCTCCAAAGCTTAGCCAGTGGTGCTCAAGTTTTCCCCTTGAGCCACTGGCAAGTTACAAGGATTCCTGATAGACAGGCTTTGCTTGACAGTGTGCTTACTCACTCAAGCATAGAATAATTGCATTAATTAGCATTTCTTGGTTCTTAAAAAGGTGAAACATGCAAGCAAAACCTGAGATGCTTTCAGAACCATGCAGTTGTTTTTTTCTACAGCCAAACATCTTTTGACTAATATCTTAATGGATATTTTAAGTAAAATTGTATTAGTATTTTTTAAAGAAGATATATTTGGAGACATTAGCTTTGGTCAGATGGTTGGGTATTCAAGTCATGTTTTGGAATTCTTTGTGACTGTGAGCAAGTTAGTGCATCTCAGGTGCTGAACTGTACAAAGAAGGTAACAATAGCTAACAACAGGGTGTTGTGTGAACTAAGTGATCTAAAGGATATAAACCTCTTGGTTCAGTGTTTGGAATGTAGAAATAGTGAATAAATGAATTTACTCAACAATATTTCAGTTCAGTTCAGTCGGTCAGTTGTGTCCGACTCTTTGCAACCCCATGAATCGCAGCACGCCAGGCCTCCCTGTCCATCACCATCTCCCGGAGTTCACTCAGACTCACGTCCATCGTGTCCGTGATGCCATCCAGCCATCTCATCCTGGGTCGTCCCCTTCTCCTCCTGCCCCCAATCCCTCCCAGCATCAGAGTCTTTTCCAATGAGTCAACTCTTCACATCAGGTGGCCAAAGTACTGGAGCTTCAGCTTTAGCATCATTCCTTCCAAAGAAATCCCAGGGCTGATCTCCTTCAGAATGGACTGGCTGGATCTCCTTGCAGTCCAAGGGACCCTCAAGAGTCTTCTCCAACACCACAGTTCAAAAGCATCAATTCTTCGGTGCTCAGCCTTCTTCACAGTCCAACTCTCGCATCCATACATGGCCACAGGAAAAACCATGGCCTTGACTAGACGGACCTTAGTCAGCAAAGTAATGTCTCTGCTTTTGAATATGCTATCTAGGTTGCTCATAACTTTTCTTCCAAGGAGTAAGCGTCTTTTAATTTCATGGCTGCAGTCACCATCTGCAGTGATTTTGGAGCCCCCCAAAATAAAGTCTGATACTGTTTCCAGTGTTTCCCCATCTATTTCCCATGAAGTGATGGGACCGGATG
>SJYQ01002896.1:43981-63619 GCA_006410935.1 Redunca redunca | reverse complement strand
TGAGTTTTCCAAATTTGCTGGCATATTGAGTGCAGCACTTTCACAGCATCATCTTTCAGGATTTGAAACAGCTCTACTGGAATTCCATCACCTCCACTAGCTTTGTTTGTAGTCATGCTTTCTAAGGCCCACTTGACCTCACATTCCAAGATGTCTGGCTCTAGATTAGGGAGCACATCATCATGATTGTCTGGGTGGTGAAGATCTTTTTTGTACAGGTCTTCTGTGTATTCTTTCCACCTCTTCTTAATATCTTCTGCTTCTGTTAGGTCCATACCATTTCTGTCCTTTATCGAGCCCATCTTTGCATGAAATGTTCCCTTGGTATCTCTAATTTTCTTGAAGAGATCTCTAGTCTTTCTCATTCTGATGTTTTCCTCTATTTCTTTGCATTGATTGCTGAGGAAGGCTTTCTTATCTCTTCTTGCTATTCTTTGGAACTCTGCATTCAGATGCTTATATCTTTCCTTTTCTCCTTTGCTTTTCGCCTCTCTTCTTTTCACAGCTATTTGTAAGGGCTCCCCAGACAGCCATTTTGCTTTTTTGCATTTCTTTTCCATGGGCATGGTCTTGATCCTGTCTCCTGTTCAATGTCATGAACCTCAGTCCATAGTTCCTCAGGCACTCTATCTATCAGATCTAGGCCCTTAAATCTATTTCTCACTTCCACTGTATAATCATAAGGCATTTGATTTAGGTCATACCTGAATGGTCTAGCGGTTTTCCCTACTTTCTTCAATTTCTACTCCGCGTCTGAGGCCAGGGGCGGTGGCCGGGAGGAGCCACTCTGAGCCCGAGGCCAGGGGACTTATTATGTACCAATAATTGTTCTAGACCCAAACTGTCTAATATGGTAGCCTCAGGCTTCATGTGGTTATTGAGCACTTGAAGGTGGTTGGTTTAAATGGAAGTGTAGGTAAAAATACATGCTGGTTTTCAAAGCTTTGGAACAAATAAAAGAATGTAAACTGTCGGGTTAACATTTCTATATTGATTAGATGTTGATATAATATGATAAATTAGTACATTATGAAAATTAATTTTGTATGTTTATTTTTTAAAATATGGCTACTGAGACATGTATAGTTACATATGTGGCTCACATTACACTTCTAGTGGACAGTGCTGGTCTAGATGCTGAGGAAAAAGTGAAAACAAGAAAAACAAGCCAATAACCAGAAAAAGGCTCTTACAGAGTTTAGACATCAGGAAGGGAGAACATGCGTGTTAAGTTGCTTCAGTCATGTTCGACTCTTTGCAACCCTACGGACTGTAGCCTGCCAGGTTCCTCTGTCTATGGGATTCTCCAGGCAAGAGTACTGGAGTGGGTTGCCATTCCCTTCTCCAGGGGATCTTTCTAACCCAGGGATTGAACCTGAGTCTCTTATGTCTCCTGCATGGGTAGGCGGGTTCTTTATCCCTAGTGCCACAGATATCAGGAAGAAGAGATAAATATATAAAGTGAACAAATAAATACTGTTGATCCTCATTCTTCATGATTTTCTGTGAATTTACCTGGTTGCTAAAAATATGTATAACCCCCTAAATCAGTATTTGTAGTATTTTCACAATCATTCATAAGCATGTGCTGAGCGGTAAAAAATGTGAGTCATTGCGCAAGAAGCCAGTCAAGGCAATGCTCTTTCTGTCTCTGCTCTCATTCTAAAAACAAGTGTCCTGCTCATGGACTGTTTAGCGCTGTGATTTTTACATTTCTTGTTTGTTTTTTAGGGGGCTGATTTTGCTGTTTCCAATGACCCCCCCAGGGTAGTGCTAAAGTACTGCCTAGTCTTCCTAAGCTTAAGAACGTTATGATGTGCCTCATGGAGAAAATATGGGAAGTAGATAAGCTTTGTTTAGACACAGTCTTTGAATGTGAGTTCAGTGTTAACAAATCAGCAGTGTGTATTACATACAGTGTCTTTGAACAGAAACATTCATAAAACAAATGGATAGGAGGTGAACATTTTGTGTTCAGAAGCTCGCAGGGACTTAATCTTATATTTCCCTCAGGGGTATTGGTTCAGTATTTGCTAATTCAGTATCTACAGTGATTTTATAAAGCATAATTGCTGTATATAGCAAGAATTGGCTGCAATATAATACAGGCAATATCAGGCAGTGGTTGGCTTCCCTGGTGGCTCAGATGGCAAAGAGTCCACCTGCAATGCAGGCAACCCAGATTCGATCCCTGGGTGGGGAAGATACCCTGGAGAAGGGAATGGCTATCTAGTCCAATATTCTTGCCTGGAGAATTTCATGGACAGAGGAGACTGGTGGTGGGCTACAGTCCATGGGGTCACAGTCAGTCATGACTGAGCAAGTAATGCTTTCACTTTTCACTTTCAGGCAGTGATAAATGCTGTGTGGAGTATAAGGATTGAGAGGGATATATGTGATAGGGCTGGAAGAATTACTAATTTGGAAAAGACTGAGCAGAAAATCTCTCCAAGGTTGTAGAATTTGAGAACAGTAGCAGAAGATGAACGTGAAGGCTTCTGAAAGCCAGATCCTACAGGACCTTAGGACTTGGGGTTTTATTCCATTGGTGATTAGAAGGATTGGATGATTTCTGAAGGTAAGATCAGTTTCTATTACATGTTAAAGGGCCACTCAGGCTTCTGTGAGGAGAATAAGTTGTCAGGAAAAAAGACGGGCAAGTTAGGCGGCTACCGCTGTAGTTCAGGTGAGAGGTGGTGATGGCTTGGAGCTCAAACTGGCTCTTACTACACTTCAGCTCTTTCCCTCATTTCCTGTCATATTTGCTCAGAATGCTAGGCGTGCTTCTTTCTCTTGGTTGCCTAGTTGTCCATGTCTTAGTGTTGGTTCCTCTCAAAGCTGCTCATCTGTTAAGAACTACTGTGCAGTTTCTTTCCTGGAAGTGATCCCAGGAGGCGGGAGCGAGGCACAAGGAGAGTGGGGACAAGGTAGAAAGTACAATCAGCACAGGTGTCGTTGGGCTGATTACTGCTCCGAGCAGCTGGGGTTCAAGCCCTCTGGGGACTTCTAAGAAGTCCTCAGAATTAGCTTGGGGGTTGCAGCCGCTTACCATAGGAGACTGGGGCGACCTCCATCCCCACTGATTGAAGACTGTCCTTGGGGACATTAACTGTCTGCACTTCTGGGCTATCCTGAGCAGGCTGAGTGTGCTCCTGTGGCTTCAGGGAAAGCCCGAGGCAGCAGAGTGGGGAGGCACAGTGAGCACATGAGCAGGGATACTGGCCACAGGCATGGGGCTCAGATCATCTCTGTACGGCTACAGCGGTTGGTGGGTCAAGTGGAGGGGGCAAAGGACACAAAATCCTCTATTCCACCCTCCAGTTCCTTGCTGACAGTTTAACCTCCCTATGAACTTTGGCATACAGCACCTTGGAGACGTGTGTAGCACTTTCACTCCCAGGAAACTGGGTTCTGTACCAGATAGACTACCTGAGACCCTGGTACCATCCTCATCCTGCTGCAGTGTGAATACTGCTCCTTCCAAGAAACTCTTAGGTATTTGCTGCCATAATGGACCCTGGCTGGGCATGACGATTTTAACTACAGGACAGCTTCCTTGGGCACCAGACCTATTGCTGAGTTAGTTCCAGTGCCAGTATTTGTTAGATGCTGACCTTGTAAGAGCCACAGATCTCTGTTAACATCATTCTCTTTAATTAAAAAAGAAATGAAAATAGGACTTCCCTTATAAAGCTGTTGTGGGAATTAAATGAAGTGAAGCAATAAAACTCTTAGCCCAGCACCTGGTACATAGTTAGGCTCAATGTATGTTAGTGGTTACTTCTATCCCAAATGCCTCTGCTTTTTCCTTAGTGATCATTGCAAAGAAAAAGAGGAAAACAATAGAATGGAAAAAACTAGAGATCTCTTTAAGAAAATTAGAGATACCAAGGGAACATTTCATACAAAATGGGCACAATAAAAGACATAAATGATATGGATCTAACAGAAGCAGAAGATATTAAGAAGTGGCAAGAATACACAGAAGAACTCTACAAAAAAGATCTTCATGACCCGGATAACCATGATGGTGTGATCACTCATCTAGAGCCAGACATCCTGAAATGTGAAGTCAAATGGCCTTAGGAAGCATCACTATGAACAAAGCTAGTGGAGGTGATAGAATTCCAGTTGAGCTATTTCAAATCCTAAAAGATGATGCTATTAAAGTGCTGCACTCAATATGCCAGCAAATTTGGAAAACTCAGCAGTGGCCTCAGGACTGGAAAAGGTCAGTTTTCATTCCAATCCCAAAGAATGTTCAAACTACCGCACAGTTGCACTCATCTCACACTCTAGCAAAGTAATGCTCAAAATTCTCCAAGCCAGGCTTCAACAGTACGTGAATCATGAACTTCCAGATGCACAAGCTAGTTTTAGAAAAGTCAGAGGAACCAGACAGAGATCAAATTGCCAACATCCATTGGATGATCAAAAAAGTAAGAGAGTTCCAAAAAAATATCTACTTCTGCTTTATTGCCTATGCCAAAGACTTTCACTGTTTGGATAACAACAACCTGTGGAAAATTCTGAAAGAGATGGGAACACCAGACCTCCTCACCTGCCTCCTGAGAAATCTGTATGCAGGTCAAGAAGCAATAGTTAGAACTGGACATGAAACAACAGACTGATTTCAAATTCAGAAAGGAGTATGTCAAGGTTGTATATTGTCACCCTGCTTATTTAACTTATATGCAGAGTACATCATGAGAAATGCTGGGATGGATGAAGCACAAGCTGGAATCAAGATTGTCAGGGAAATATCAATAACCTCAGATATGCAGATGACACCACCCTTATGGCAGAAAGTGAAGAAGAACTAAAGAGCCTCTTGATGAAAGTGAAAGGAGAGTGAAAAAGTTGGCTTAAAACTTAACATTCAGAAAACTAAGATCATGGTATCTGATCCCATCACTTCATGGCAAATAGATGGGGAAACAATGGAAACAATTACAGATTTTATTTTCTTGGGTTCCAATATCACTGCAGATGGTGACTGCAGCCATGAAATTAAAAGACACTTGCTCCTTGGAAGAAAAGTTATGACAAACCTAGAAAGCATATTAAGAAGCAGAGATATTACTTTGCCAACAAATGTCCATGTAGTCAAAGCTATGATGTTTCCAGTAGTCATGTATGGATGTGAGAGTTGGACTATAAAGAAAGCTGAGAGCCGAAGAATTGATGCTTTTGAACTGTGGTGTCGAAAAAGACTCTTGGTAGTCCCATGGACTACAAGGAAATCCAACCAGTCCATCCTAAAGGAAATTAGTCCTGAATATTCATTGGAAGGACTGAAGCTGAAGCTGAAGCACTAATACTTTGGCCACCTGATTGGAAGAACTGACTCATTAGAAAAGACCCTGATGCTGGGAAAGATTGCAGGCAGGAGGAGGAGGGGATGACAGAGGAAGAGACGGTTGGACCACATCACCAACTCAATGGACATGAGTTTGAGTAAGCTCCAGAAGTTGGTGATGGACAATGAAGCCTGGTGTGCTGCAGCCCATGGGGTCATAAAGAGTCAGACACAACTGAACGACTGAACTGAACTGGACTTTCCCCCATCACTGTTTTTCACTTAGTTCTCCTCTTCCCTGGCCATGGTGTGAAGTCTGAGGTGCTCATCAATTCTGGTAATGCTGTTATCAGTAGACTTGCAAGTCTCTAGGGTCAGGACTCTGATCCTGTTTGTTTTTTTTTTTCTGACCAAGAACATTAGTTTTAAGGATCTTCACCTATGATGCTCTCTCATGAATCGATCCTGAATTAAACCTCACTTTCTAGTCATGATGTAGTCTATTTTATTCATGGCTTTCTGATTCATGTAAGGGCTTTTGTCAGATTCTTAGTGATAATTTTGTTTATCGAGTTGTTCCTATAGACATTATTTTTAGTTTCATGCTTTAATTTTAATAAACCGTTTGTTTTTGATCTTTATCTTTAAAGGGAATAGGAATGGCAGAGAAAGGGGAGTAGTTCTAAGGGTAAACAATGGAGACTGGATGCCTTCTATACTCAGGTTATCTCTGCATAGTCTTTCTATAAAGCTAAAGAAGGTGCTCCAAGTCCTCTACAGAGCCTTGCTCCAACATTTATCTTGGAAAGACTGATAGAGCAAGCTAAATTTCTATCAGGATAATTTAGGAGACTGAAGGCTGTGTTTCTTCTGCAGGAGAGCAATGATATCAGTTCTATTGAGAATCTAAGAGTATGCCTGAAATAAACCTGCTTTCTGTGCTAGTTTTGAGAATGTTTCAAGCTTTTATGAGAGTATTTCATATGCTGAACTCTTTCTTTTTCTTTTTGCTGAACTCTTTGAATTCCCTCAGTGGTGAATCAGGCTTAGCATTTGAATGAAAGAGGAAGCACACAAAAGCACATAAAACACAGCTTCTTATCTCAAGAGGCTTTTAGACTAGAGGGGACCTTACATGTATAACATATAAACAAATTTGTGAAGTGTTATGAAAAGGTACAAAAGATAATGGTGATGTTCTTTTATTTCTTTTATTAGTAGAAGTGTTCATGGGAGAAGTCACATTTGAGCCATCATTGTGGATAGGTGGAATTTTGGTACAAAGAGTTAAAGAGTAAAAGCAGATCCATGGATATTAGAGGATAAAGAAATAGTTTGAGCAAAAGCAGAGGTATCAGAGTATATTGCAATTTCATAAAATTGCAAATAGACCAATTGGACTGAAACATAAACTGCCTGGGGGTATCATGTTGAAATTTCTTCATTTCCATCTTCATGACTTCTTTATTTATTGGAAAAGAAATGTTAAATTTCCTATAGTCCTAAAAAATAAGCAATGTATACACTCTATTCTCAATGGAGGTGTCGAAGAACATACTGTCACCTAAGTTAAAGTACAATTTTCTACCTATTTCCTTGGCCTTTTTTTATTTTTTTGCATGTTGGGAAACTTTTTTTCCTATGTATTTGGTCTTTGTGAAATTTTTAATAATATTCATGGTATAGTTTCATTGAGAGGACCATAGAAATTATTAATATTAACACTAAGCTTTACAAGTGACTACTAAAGTGAAAAATCATGGAAAGTTTGTTGATTAAGGATCTACTTATTCTTTAATTTCCTAGTCAAATTTATTTGACACATTCTCATTAGTAACATTGTGGCATGAAAATATACCAACTTGGGTTAAATTTTACCTCTGCTACAAGATGTATATCCTTGGACACATTTCTCAACCTCTCTGTCCCTCTATTTATTTATGTGTAAAATGGGGATGGCAAATACAGGCACACGGCAAGAGTTAGGTGGAATATATTGAATGTCTCTACTCAGCTATAGTGCAATGCAAGCTTGAAAACACCATATGATCTACTTTTTGACGAGTTGTCTAAATGCTTTCATGTCCTGCTGAAAAAGAAGTATATTGTACTGTGGGGAGACCAGTGCAGATGTCCCTAGATAACAACATAAGACAGGGAGTCTGGCTTACTGGGGAATGCTGAAGGGCACCAGGCACCACTGTTCTTAATGGCCTTGACCTCTTATCAATCACACTCTCAGCACTCGTGCTGTCTTCTTAATACTGACTCACTGATTTCCCTCTGAAAAATGTGAAGGTGATTTCTTACCTTATGTCTCAATACTCTTTGACTTATTTTGGTTTTGAATATACTTTTTCCATCTCCGAGGTGTTCTCACTGTTGGATCAACTGACACCAGCTGTTTCCCATTCCTGATATTGTCTATTGTTCTACCTGGTGGTAACTTTTCTGCTTCCAACAAACCAAGAAGCAAATGAAGTTGCAAGAGATACATACAGCTCACTATCTGGCTAAAAATTGGACTTGGCAGCAGGTCACCTGGGAGTTGCCAAGTCAAATCCAATAGAGAATGTGTGATTTGATTAAATGAAATATCAAGGTTCCTCTTGCTGACCACATCTCCTTATTTAGGGGCTGCTAGAATTCTAGGCAACTACATGGGGCAGCAGAGAAATCAGATGATCACAGCAGAGGTCCTCTCAGAGTCTCTGTCCCTGCTCTCCAACTGTCTACTCTTCCACTCGAAGTTACTCTGCTAGCCTGTCTCCCACTAAACACTTCATTTCCCCCCAAAGTCTGTGACTCCTCTAACCTTCCTATCTCTCACCCATAATCACCCACATAAATTTTAAAATCAGAATCTTTGAAGTCATTCTTGAGCTTCCTACCTTCTTTTTCTAAATATGATTTTTTTATATTTAGAAATATAAAGTCATCTGCCCGTTTCCTCAATGGTTTCCTCAACAGTTTCCTCATCCCAGTAACCATCATCTCTCATCTGGATATCAAAATCATCCCCTAACTGTTCTCCCCGTGGTCCTTCTTGGTCCTTTGTTCCTATCTCCAACATATTCATCACACCACATGAACATAGTCTTTAAAAAATTCGGTCTTATCAGCTTCCTCTTTTGCTAAAAGCCCTTTTATGGCTTTACACTGCTTCTAGAATAAAATCTGCCTTGCTTACCTTGTGATTACCTGTATTACTCCTCCTACCTATTCTCCCAGGTGCCTTTCCTCCTGTTCCCTCCATGGCTTTCTTTGTCCAGGTCATTCAAGTAGTGTCTCCTGTCTCCTTCTGATTCTTTAGTTAGCTAAGCTCTGCCTTGCCTTCCACCTACAGCAAGGCTCTTCTTCCACCTTCAAATAGATTGCTTCTCCTTACCATTCATGTCTCAGTGTTAAACATAATCCATCCTGGCTTAATTCACAGTAACCCTCATCCCTTGTTGTTATTTTTTAATAGCACAGTGGTTTCCATGATATAGTTTTCAGTTTACTCATTTAATATTTATATCCCACACTAGAGAAAAAGAGGAGAGTAAAACGTTGGCTTAAAACTCAACATTCAGAAAACTAAGATCATGGCATCTGGTCCCATCACTTCATGGCAAATAGATAGGGAAACAATGGAAACAGTGACAGACTTTATTTTCTTGGGCTCCAAAATCACTGCAGATGGTGACTGCAGCCATGAAATCAAAAGACGCTTGCTCCTTGGAAGAAAAGTTATGACAAACCTAGACAGTATATTAAAAAACAGAGACATTACTTTGCCAACAAAGGTCTGTCTAGTCAAACCTATGGTTTTTCTGGTAGTCACATATGGATGTGAGAGTTGGCCTATAAAGAAAACAGAGTGCCAAAAATTGATACTTTTGAACTGTGGTGTTGAGGAAGACTCTTGAGAGTCCCTTGGACTGCAAGGAGATCCAACCAGTCCATCCTAAAGGAAATCAGTCCTGAATATTCATTAGAAGGACTGATGCCAAGGCTGAAACTCCAATACTTTGGCCACCTGATGGGAAGAACTGACTCATCTGAAAAGACCCTGATGTTGGGAAAGATTGAAGGCAGGAGGAGAAGGGGACGACAGAGGATGAGCTTGTTGGATGGCATCACTGACTCGATGGACATGAGTTTGGGTAAACTCCAGGCGTTGGCAATGGACAAGGAGGCCTGGTGTGCTGCAGTCTCCGGGGTCAAAAAGAGCCAGACACAATTAAGTGACTGAATTGAACTGAGAGAGTAAGACCCTTGAAAGCAGATATAAAGCCTCTAGCACTGTGTACTCATAGGTGCTTCGAATATTTAGTTTGAGTTGATAAATAGAATGAATACCAATAAGGGCAGTGAATTCCAAATAGCCATGAAGCTAGAAAATGCTTTGTTTCTGTGTCAACCATACAGAGAGGTCACACTGATCTGTTATTTAAATCCTTTTGTTTCATTTAACAAAAGTTTTTTTCTCAGTAAAAGGGGATGAGGGTATTACTTTTCTTTTCAAAATCTTTAAGGAGCAACATTGTTCCACAAAGCTGGGCTAGTGGGGAGGATTATTTCCAATGCCAGGATCTGAGTTGCCACCCCTCTCCCAACACACATATCAAATAGAAATAAATGTCTTTGTTCTCTTCAGAATCACATTCTCAGTGAGCCAAAGTCCTTAATATCTCAGTAATTACCAGGCATTGGCCCTGGTCTCTCCTTAGGTGAGTTTGGAGTCATATCTTGAGGCCATTTCTGTACACAAGCTGGCCAAATCCAACTGATTTGGGGAACATTTTCTTGTTGGGAATTCAGGAGAACCTTCTGTTTAGATTTAGATCCTAAACGTATAGCATTTAGTTTATACAGTTTTGCACATAATGCTGAATTTATCATCTGATCAGCAGGGATTTAGTTCATAGGACACTTTAAATGCTCAGAGTCCTGAGTGTAATGGACAAAAAGTAGATGCTGGCTAGGATTGTGCCCAAGGACAAAGATAGAGTCTAACAATATATTTACTATATTACCTGTCTAGAACAAATGTCACTCATATGTTAAGAATTATACAGCAAATCACCTGAGCTTCTTGATTTAGATGTCCTGTACAACCTGGGGATTGTTCTCAAAGTGGGCATAGTCTGGAAGTCATCCTTGTCAGTTCAGTTCAGTTCAGTCACTCAGTTGTGTCTGACTCTTTGCGACCCCATGAATTGCAGCATGCCAGGCCTCCCTGTCCATCACCAACTCCCGGAGTTCACAGACTCACGTCCATCGAGTCAGTGATGCCATCCAGCCATCTCATCCTCTGTCATCCCCTTCTCCTCCTGCCCCAATCCCTCCCAGCATCAGAGTCTTTTACAATGAGTCAACTCTTCTCATGAGGTGGCCAAAGTACTGGAGTTTCAGCTTTAGCATCATTCCTTCCAAAGAAATCCCAGGGCTGATCTCCTTCAGAATGGACTGGTTGTATCTCCTTGCAGTCCAAGGGACTCTCAAGAGTCTTCTCCAACACCACAGTTCAAAAGCATCAATTCTTCAGCACTCAGCCTTCTTCACAAGAATATGCAAATGTAAGCATCAGTGATACAAAGAGAGCAGACTTCAGAGAAAGCTGGATACAAGCTCAATAAACTCAAAGAAGCCAAAGTAATGGGGTCATGCAACAAATGAAAAGAAATCATTCTGTGACCAAAAGTTACTGATGGAGAGTAATACTAGATAGTGGCTTTCCAAAACTTTTGACTGTGGTCCTCAGTAACAAATGCAGCAATTTTTATAAGGAATATTTACCCATAGTGTGGATGTACTTTTAACTTTCCTTTCCTTCCTTTCCTTTTTTTTCTTTTCTCCATCCTCATGCCTTCTTTCCAAAATAGCTCATCTCAATCCACTGGGCTAATTTCTTGACACTCTGATGGGTATTGACTTGCAGTTACCAGAACAAACAAAACAAACAAAAACACATAAACAAAAAACTAGCAATCAATCAATCAACAAACAAACAAGCTTTGTCGTAGAACATTCTGGAGAGTACCAGAGTCAACCTCACAATGTAATGATTCTGTACTTGAAGTGAACTTTGAGCAAGTATATCAACAAAGATAGAATTTCCTGCAAATATTATAAGTGTCCTGATGCAGGCAGGGAATCAATAACCCAGCACTGAGTGGTGTGAGACAAGAGCCTTGTGGGCCACACATTATAAGATCAATAGAAATTAATCAACACAAGAAGGAAGCATATATTGTGCCAGAATAAGTGGTTAAGAGTGTAAATGTGCTCCTTAGCGAGGAGTTAATATCAGAAGTCCATTTATTCTTTTATTTGTTTATTCAACCAATATTTTTGAAAGATCCAGATCATATGTGGGAATAAGACACACCCTGTGCCTTTAAAGAACTTCATAGTGAACCTGCTGTTTATGGTTTGATATAAATGATATAACAATTAATATATAATCATATGTAATATAACAAATTGAATGGAAAGAAAAAAGCCATATAATTCACATTTCACATCACAGCTTTAGTTGTTTTCAGTTAACCCTTCTTGCTAACTGGTTATCTTTAGGTATTGTATGTAGGTACTTAGACAATGTGGACATCAAATCACAAATCACAATTGCAGTCAAGAGGCTTGTAGTTAAGGGTGGAGAGCTCGAGTGAGTAAACCCTTTAAAATAAAGTTGATTTAAAAAGTGTATTTAGTTTTTGAGTATTAATTATTACACTTGTGTGTATTGAATGCATACTTTAAAAAGATAGTTTCCCTATGAGATCGTCATACTAATGTTGAGTTTCAGAGTACACTTACATGATTCAATTTAGAAATCCATTAAGTGTTGCCTTTTATTGATTTTTAATTTGGTTAATGTTTTTACCTACCTCCAACTAATTATAAACTCTTTAATGATAGAATTTTACTGTTTATATATTTCTTAAATGAGTGTGGGATATAAAATAAGTATTAAAGTTATGAGCTTATGAGATTATTACCATGGAAAATTGTTTTCCTTCCTGAAAATAAGCTGTAGAGTCATGACTTCTAAGAATGTAAGGTTAAGAAAGTCATGCTTCTATCTGTGTTGCAGTTTTTTTGTTTTCTAAATATCCTGGACCTCATTATTGGTGCTGGAACTTACCCTCCAGTAGCCATGGCTACCTGGGGCCTAAGTAACCAAGGGTGTGTGAAGTCTTGCTGGTTTTCTCAGGTTGCCATGATAAATCACCACAAACTAGATGGCTTAAACTGCACAGATTTATTTTCTCATATTTCTGCCGTTCCTGCCTCTTAGTTTTGAGAGTGTGCTGGCAGTTTTTGGTGTTCCTTGCCTCATAGATAATCCTCGTCTTCCTGTATCTTCATGTCATCTTTCTTCTCTGCATGTCTGTCTTTGTTTTCAATTTCCCCATTTATAAAAGGACACAGTCTGTTAGGTTAGGCTCTACCCTTACAACCTCATCTTAACTTGATCACATGTAAATAAGATCACACTCCCAGGTAGGGGGTTAAGACTTGACATATTTTGAGGGGACATAATTCAGTCCCAAAAGACTATATTGTGAGATCTTTGATTTTATTGAGAACAGCACCTAAACCTTGTCAAGAGAGTTAGACAACATCCTTGTCCACGCCTGACTTAGCTATTTACCCACTTTTATTATGAATTCTAAAGGCTCCTCCCAATTCTTGCTGCTATTTTGTCAAGGGATTTTGTCAGATTGATTATTCTACCATGTAAAGTACCATCAAGTAGACCATTTCTATATTCCCAGTAATCCCATTGTTGTGCATCAACCACCTTAAATTCCCTAGATTTTATTGTTACGTGTACCCTTGCTTATAGGTGAGGAATCATAAGGAAAACTGCCTCGGAGATTTCACAGTTATTTGGAAACAACCAAAAAAATAGGATATCTATTTCAATATATGAAAAATATCTAGCAAGCTGAGACTAGATTTTTCTTGAGAATCCACAAAATAAGCAAGAAAACTCAGAAGTGTTACTTTTTCTGTTCACTTGAACTCTAGCATCCATAACACCCCTTACATGGTTAATACACAAAATATCTAGCATCTTAGGATGTTAAAAACTGTTCTACTATAAACGTATGCACTTTGACGATTTTTCCCAGAAGTGATGACGTATAGACTAGGTTTATTCCAGTCTCCCAGCCCATATTTTGCTTGTGACTAAGGACAAGCTGGTTAAGAAGATGAAATGGTGGCATGTTAACTCACCCACATGGGTATGAGTCTCACTTGTGATGAATGCTAAATCCTGCTAATGTGAACACCAGAGGATATTACCTAAGCTCAGATAAAGTATTGTTCATTGATGAGATGGCTACCTGGAAGTGTTTCCCGTAAAGATACCAGAAAAGGCCAGGTGTTCACATCAAGATAAGAGATTTTGGAGGGATGGAGTGAGAGAAAGAAAAAGGAATCTTCACATCAGGTATGATTTCAGTGATTATTACATTTTTTTTGTATATCTTTTCTTCAAAAATAGCTCAGTATTTTAGATAGAAACACATTCTGTCTGAAATACATCATTTGGCTGCTAAAGTATTTTCTAGGTAGTTTTGAGGAAGTTTAGACATAAAATGATGACAATATTTGTATCATCTTAATATCAATGCATATAGCGTGCTGATTAACAGCATGAAATCTGAAACCAGAATGTGTGGGTTTGACTCCTAACCTTGTACTAAACTAGTCAGCAAAGCAGCAACAGGTGTCACAGGCAAAGTAGAGTGTCCAGTGGGTTATTCAATGAGAAATACCTCCTGAGGAAGTTTTTTTTTTTTCTCATGAAAGTGCCTTTTAATTGACCACTGTGGTAGCCACTTGTTTTACTCAAGTGTTTAAGACACTTCCCTAACATGAATTCCAAGTCACTGAGGCTGTCCCCTGGCATCTGCGCTTTGTGAATAAAAATTCACATAAAAAAAAAAAATCCTTGATGGTTGTGAACACTGAGAAGGGCACTTAACTACACTTTGACTTTGTTCCTCTCTTTGTAAAATGAGTCTAAAAATAGGCCTATCTCATACATCCACTGTGGTAGCTAAATTATTTAATATACTGAGAATTAAATGACTTTAATACTTAGAACAGTGTCTAGCAAAAAAGAAAAGTGAAGGGAGAGTCACTCAGTCTTGTCCATTCTTTGTGACCCCATGGACTATAGAGTCTATGGAATTCTCTGGGCAAGAATACTGGAGTGGGTAGCTGTTCCCTTCTCCAGGGCATCTTCCCAACCCAGGGATCAAACCCAGGTCTCTCTCATTGCAGGCGGTTTCTTTACCAGCTGAGCCACATGGGAAGTGTATATAATTAATATTATCTGCGTGCAGTCTGAACTTCCCAGGCAGCTCTGTGGTAAAGAATATGCCTGTCAATGCAGGGATGTGATTTCTGTCCCAGGGTCAGGAAGATTCCCTGGAGAAGGCAATGGCAACCCACTCCAGTATTCTTGCCTGGGAAATCCCATGGACAGCGGAGCCTGGTGGGCTGCAGTCCGTCAGCTTGCAAAGATTCAGTCATGACTTAGCGACTGAGCAGCAGCAGAGCAGTGTCCAGTCTGTATTAAATATTAAAAAAAGTTCAAGAAAACTATGTTTGGAAGTTTTATTGCAGGGGAATTATATCATAATATGAGAACCAATTAAACTAAAATACATGTGATAGACGGCAATACAATAGAGTATGTCATTATATCCCAAGTGTTGTATATTGTTTTCAAGGATAAGACAACCTTTCTCCTATTCTCTCCCATTCTTCTCTGCAATGTGCCTTTGTGACTTGTTCCATTAAGAGATGGAGACTATTTTCCTTGACCTCTGAGTCTAGACTCACTGTGTGCCTTATTTGGACCAACAGAATAAAGTGGAGGTGATGTTATACTGAGTCCCAGAGTTTACCTCTCCAGGGACAATGAAACTTCTGGCCTGACACTCTTGGAACTCTTCCCTAGGACTAGGGCAAAAAAAGTTGGTCTAACATACTGGAAGATAAAAGGCCCATGGATGAAAATGACGGTGTGCTAATCAACACCAGTACCATTTGTCAGACAGCAGGTGAGGCTGTCTTAGGTCCTCCTGTGCAGCTGACACTCAGGGTGATGCTCCACACGAGTGAGCACAGCTGAGAAACTCCCAAGTCAACCTGCAAAATCATGGCAGACAGAAACTTGCTATCGTAAGATACTGAGTTTGCTGCTAAGTCACTTCAGTCGTGTCCGACTCTGTGCGACCCCATAGATGGCAGCCCACCAGGCTCCCCCGTCTCCGGGATTCTCCAGGCAAGAACACTGGAGTGGGTTTCCATTTCCTTCTCCAATGCATGAAGGTGAAAAGTGAAAGTGAAGTCACTCAGTTGTGTCCAACATTATTATACATCAGTGAAACTTTTAGTGATTCAGAGTAAAATGCAATTGCTTTTTAGGGGTTTAAAGAAAGGCACTGGGGCTGTGGGGTGACTTGGAAAGGCTCACCAAAAAAATGTGACATTTTAATAGACCTTGGAAGATGTCTTAATCAGTGTGTGCAGCTATAATAAAATAACATACACAGGGGTAGCTTATAAATAACAGGAATACATTTCTCCCAGTTCTGAGGCTGGGACATCTAGGACTCAGGTGCTAGCATGGTCGGGTGATGACCTTCTTCCTGGTTAATAGCCAGGCTCTTCTTACCATGTCTTTACAGGGTGGAAGGGTTAGAGGTCTGTCTGGAAGCTTGTTTTGTTGTTTTTGTTTAGTCACTAAGTCATGTCTGACTCTTTTGCCACTCTGTGGATTGTAAAGGACACTAATCCCATTCACAAGGACTCCACCCTCATAACTTAATCACCTCTCAAAGGCTCTACCTCCTAGAACCTTCCCCTCACCCTCCCCCCTAGCCTCCTTCCCCNNGCCTCCTTCCCCACCCCTGCCACCACCTCCCCCATGAGATACTGAAGGTATAACTGATGAAGGGAAATTATGAAGTTTGGTTGTTAAGGTGGGAAGATAACCTTGATTTGGTTCAGGTTGAGTGATATTAGGACCGACAGAAAAATGGTACCTCGTAGAACAAAATGAGGCTACAGTGGAGGAGACAGAAATGTAGATTTGACCATCATCCAAAGACAACTTCAGACAATGGTGAAAGTGGATGGCTTCACTCAAGGAGATAGTATGTAAGAACAAACAAACAGACAAGGAGTCAGAGCAGAATCTTAAACAATAAGAAGTACCAACAGCTGAGAATCAGAACTATTGCAGATTTCATGATAAAATGACTCCTGGAACTTATCAAAGGTTTCATTTGAAAAAAAAAAGCTCACTTCTAAATGTTCTGTCATAAGTGGCCATGAAAACATTGAAAGGCCCCTAGGAAAGTGTAGCTGGCTTTGGTGAACCTTAATTAAGTCTTCATTTAGATAATGCTATAGTTATCTCAACTTTTTAGCTATACCAATTTATTACAGAAAAAAACACAAGATAATGTCAACATTTAATCTTTCTCACCTCAGTTGGAAAAGAAAGTATCTCAAATAGACATTTTTGTTTCCTGTCTGTGGTTTCCATGATTCTTTGAACTAGTCAAAAACATAATAGCTGTAGGAGAATTATTTGTGATTAAATGTATTAAAGCAGCATATTTTGGTTTCCAACTGAGACAGGTTCATTTTAGACATCAGGCATGTATAGGCAGTGTCTGATCCAGAAGACTAGTCTCTGAATATGAAGAAACCACTAAAAAAGGAACTTATGAACCATGAAAAATTTGAAATTCGTAAGAGAGGTTTAAGACTTGTGTGGAAAGAGTCAGGTAATAAGTGTGTGCAGTTCATATGGTCCTGTGTTCTTATCCTGTATGGCACATGTATCTCTTGATTTCCTAACACAGACACAGGAATTTGTACTACCTGAGTCCTAGCAATTAAGCTCAATGGACAAAATTAAATAAGAGAGTTATTTCCTTCAAGTCTCTGAGACAAAAGACAAGGCAGCACTCTTGGGGCCAGGTAAAAGAGGGAAAGAAAAAGAGGCATCCTCTTGGCTTTTTGAGTAACAGTTTGGGAACAAAGGCCACCATCATTCAGACACTAGTTCCCTTTACAACACTGGCAGGCTCTGGGAAGGACAGAAAAAAGGGGTACAGATATTGGTAGGCTGGTTATTTCAAGGTATAAAGATGCATGAGATACTGTCTGATATTTCTATTTTAGGGCTGACTATAAAACAAAGTTGTCAAATGAGAAAGATTTAGAAGAGAAGGGATGTAAAATTGAACATGAAAGTGAAAGTGCTAATAGCTCAGTCATGTAAGACTCTTTGCAACTCCATGGATTGTAGCCCACTAGGCTCCTCTGTCCTGGGATTCTCCAGGCAAGAATACTGGAGTCGGTAGCCCTTCCATAATGATGAAATAGTCATTTTGAAAGGTCATAAGATAAACAAAATTTCTAAGCATTGTTGTATGCCACTTTGTTTTGTGGCCATACGATGTATTCAGACTCAGTTCAGTTCAGTTCAGTTGCTCAGTTGTGTCTGACTCTTTGAGACCTCATGGACTGCAACACACCAGGTTTCCCTGTCCATCACCAACTCCCAGAGTTTACTCAAACTCATGTCCATTGAGTCGGTGGTGCCATCCAAACATCTCATCCTCTGTCCTTCCTTTCTCTTCCTGTCTTCAATCGTTCCCAGCATCAGGGTCTTTTCAGATGAGTCAGTTCTTCCCATCAGGTGGCCAAAGTATTGGAGTTTCAGCTTCAGCATCAGTCCTTCCAATGAATATTCAGGACTTATTTCCTTTAGGATGGACTCAGTAGGTATGTGTTTTTCTCCAGGAGAAATTGTTTGGTTGCAGGTTGAGACTCAATGTGTTAGTTGAGTTTAATTACAACTGGGATTTACCCAAGAGAGTATGATGCAGAGAGAAATGAGTGAAACAGCATGTGACAATAAATTATTTAAGTGATGGACCATGGAAACTAAGCTCTAGCTAGAGAGGAAAGTCAGTGCAGGTTGAAGGTGATAGTGAAAAAGCTATTGAATTTGTGGGCTGCTGGCTTTGATGGGGTAGAAAAGTAGTCAAGGAGAGTTGTTGAATAGGAATACTAAGGAAAAGAAATAGTTGAGCATTTCTTCATTTCTTTGCTGTGTAATGTTGAAACAAAACATCTGAAGATATAGTGTGATCCTTTTCCTATCAATATGAGAAAATAAGATATCTGGAGATAAGTTACCTGGCTAGATGAGATTAAACTGTTTAACATTTGATTGAAATTTTTAACAATCCAGTACGGAGACATAAGGCTATCAATGCATTTTGGATTGGTAGACCTTTACAAGGAGAAGGCAATGGCACCCTACTCCAGTACTCTTGCCTGGAAAGTCCCATGGACGGAGGAGCCTGGTAGGCTGCAGTCCATAGGGTCGCTAAGAGTCGGCACGTTTGAGCGACTTCACTTTCGCTTTTCACTTTCATGCATTGGAGAAGGCAATGGCACCCCACTCCAGTATTCTTGCCTGGAGAATCCCAGAGACAGAGGAGCCTCGTGGGCTTCCGTCTATGGGGTCGCACAGAGTCGGACACAACTGAAGCGACTTAGCATCAGCAGCAGACCTTTGTAAAGTGCAGGAAGCATTTTTCATTTTAAATTCTGGCCTACAATCAAATTCCCCATTAGCCATTCAATTATACCTGAAATTTGGCCTCCCCCCAACTTGTAGGCTCTCTATGCTTAGGAGTAGAAACTCCATTCAACTGGAAAGATTCATAAACATTGATTTAAGGTTTTTTCCCGTATTATGTTTTTATATTGATTATAGGATTAGAGCAAGCATGAAGCCAAAAATACAGAAAGAGGAGTTCGTATCATGAACTTTGCCAGAACTGTATACTTCAGTTCAGTATTGTGCAGTTAATTTCCTTCTCAGACCTGCCTTGATGCAGATTCTTTTGTCAGAAAGGACACTTTTTATACAGACTGAGCTGAAATCAAGTGTGTTTTTAGTGCAAGTGTTAGTATTATCCTCAGAAAGGACAGCCATTGAAACCAGGAGACCCTCTGCTCTCCGCGTATAAATAGTTTCTCCCTCTTATTTCCTCTATGGCTATTTATGGAACATAAGCAAACTAGAATATGGTCAGTCTGTCACCCATTGCCATATATTCCAGAAAAACTGAGCTCACTAAAAGTTAGCTCCAATCCTAACCAAAAATGTAGATACATTTTTTTATTTTTATTTTTTAAAGTCACTTTAACTAAAAAATATTTTTTTTAGAGAAAGAAAAACTGAGGAGTGGAGATTTGGCAGAAGTTGTTTCTTCATGTGTCAATTACTG
>SJYQ01002896.1:20881-42086 GCA_006410935.1 Redunca redunca | reverse complement strand
CAGGGATAGAACCCAGGTCTCCTGTATTGCAGATGGATTCTTTAACAGCTGAGACACCAGGGAAGCCCAAGAATACTGAAGTGAGTAGTCTATCCCTTCTCCAGTGTATCTTCCCAACCCAGGAATCAAACTGGGGTCTCCTGCATTGCAGGTGAATTATTTACCAGCTGAACTATGAGAGAATCCCTTATCAATTATAAATTCAGGGTTATACAATATCTTAAAGGGATTGTTGATGTTCATTCTAATATGTATTGGATTTAATTGCACCTTTAAGGCCTGTCCTCATAAATGATACATCTAATAATAAGCTGAGATTGTCATGAATATTGATGATCTCTTATACCTCACCAGTTACTTTTACTGAACTGGGTTTTTACCTATTTTCCCATATTTGTATTTCCTTGATCTATTAAATAAAATAATTTTGAGTATTATTTTGAAAAGAAGAATAAAAAAGATTAAGTATGATGAAGTGAGTGGATAAAAAAAAAAATCCATGTGCCTAAATTTACTATTGAGAAATTATTTTCTTTTAAAGGTTTACTGTCAGAAAAATTTCAGACCACAGTCCAAAGTAATCAAGGCAAAAAATAATCAAATCATAATCAGTACATCATCCAAAAGAGTTACCATCACCTATAAAACATATATATGATATTCCTTTATATATAAGAATAGATTCATTGTGGGAAAACTTTCATTATCCTCATGGCAAATATCCCCAAGTAATTAGGCTTCAGCTGTGGTGGACATCAAAGAAAATGCTTCAAGGCTGGAATGCCAAGATAAGCATTCAGTTTTATTCTTCTTTCAGTGGCAAAAACATGTAATCAACATGAATTATTCCATAACACTTGAGCATGTAAAGTATTTTTCTAAATTAAATTAAATTTTATACTGACTCCATCCTCTTTGCCTTTGTAATTAGGCACAAGTCAATCCTGCCTTTCTTCCTTTTTGGGGGGAGAAAGTGAAAGTGAAGTCGCTCAGTCGTGTCCGACTCTTTGTGACTCCATGGACTATAGCCTATCAGGCTCCTCAGTCCATGGAATTTTCCAGGCGAGTACTAGAGTGGGTTTCCATTTCCTTCTCCAGGAGATCTTCCTGACCCAGGGATTGAACCCGGGTCTCCCACATTGTAGGCAGATGCTTTACCATCTGAGCCACCAGGGAAGTTTTGGGTGGTGGGGAGGGAGAGGCAGACAAGGTATTCGCCTGGGTTCTTGTAAAAACTCCAAAACCTCTTGAATTCATTAGGAAAAAAAGTTTGGCTAAATTAACAAAGAGACCTATAAATTTAGTGCCTTGCACACATTAAAAATGTTTCTTTCTCACATAAACTTCTGAGTAGGTGACAAGAGTTGGTAGGATCACCTTCTGTGTCACTGATTTACTTTTCTTGACTCAAGGTTTTCATTTCTTGATCCTAATGCCCACATTCCAACTAAAGAAAAGGAAGAGGGAAAGTCTGGTCAGCCTCTTTCATGGGGATGACCTTAAGGTTGTACACATAATTCTTTAATGACCAGAAGGTGGGCATAGGGCCATATCTAGTGACAAAGAAACTTAGTAGTAATTGTTACTGATTGGGTACCTCACTAAAAATTCTACCACCATGGGAGAAAGGCAAACACAGACTAGTTAGAAATCCCTCCACTTTTGTAATTGAAGAAAAGTAGAAGCTGGCCTCGAGATTGAAGCCCAGAGTGGTTACCACTGAGACTGTGGTGGTCAAGTCCACACAGTCCCCCTGAGGATAGGGTGCTCCACTTTTTCGGTGTTCATTTCATAAACATCCATACAGTCAGCCCAGTCATCTCCTGGAAATAACACGACTCCAGGGCCGATAGAAGGACTCTGCCATTTGGAAACCTGCCTCCCCTGGGTCTGGTGTCTGGGAGGGAACCATTCATTTCTGCGTTTGTGCCACTTTCTTCCTTTAAATCCTTCAAATTTAAAGGAAGTTTCTCTACCCTTGTATCCTGAGACGATTCTATTCTGTTCTTCAAAGGCCCTGACCACTTAAAGAGTAGGAGTTGTTTTTCAAAAATGTTTTCAGGAAAATAAAGCAAAACGCATTTTTAATTCCTCCAGGATTAAGAAAATTAGATATTAAACTGGATGTCACAAATTGGCAGCTGTGGACAGATTGAGTCCACTGATGTATTTAGTTTGGTATTCAAGGTTTGTTTGTATAGGATTTTTTTTTTTTTTTTGGTGTGTATGGGATTGTTTTTAAATTATATTACTTACTAATACTAAAGAAAAATGTATAATCCAGCAATTTTCACATGATTCAGTAATCCCACTTCTGGATTTACATTCAAAGAAAATTAAAACAGGATATCAAAGAAATATCTGTACTCCAATGTTCATTGAACATTATTCACAATAGCTGAGATATGGAAACCACCTGTGTTCATCAACCCACAAATATTAATAGATAAAGAACATGTCATACATATATCACACACAATGGCATACTATTTGGCCATGAAAAAAGGAACTCCTGCCATTTATAACAATATGGATGGACCTCCTTGAGGGAGTTATGCTAAGTGAAATAAGCCAGGCAGATAAAGATAAATACTACATGATATCATATATATAGAATATCATGTATATAGAATCTAAAAAAAAGCTAAACTCATAGAAATGATGAGCGAAAAATTAGAAAAGAGGCTGGGGGATACAGAAAACAGGGAACTTTGGTAAAAGGACAAAAACTTCCAACTTTAAGAATGGGTCTGAGAATGTGGTGACTATAATTGATAACACTGAATTATATAATTTAAATTTGCAAAGGGGGTAGAACTGAAATATTTCCACCAAAAAGAAAAAAAAGAAACACATGGGAATATTTGAGGTGATAGATGTGTTAATTAACTAGTTGAGGGAATCCTTTCACAATGTATGCACATGTACCATGATGTACACTTTAAATATTTTATTATTTTATATGTCAATTATACCTCAATAAAGCTGAAATTAACGAAAAACAAAAGCAAAGGTATTCCTGGCTTCTCATGGAAAACTGGAAGATGTAGAATGTGGAGACTGGGCTGTATTCCTACAGCGTTGGAGCTGAACAGCAGCCATCCTGTTTAGAAAGAACGTGCACTTCACCATTCACAGACACCTTGTCTATACATATCATTCAGTTATATTGCCTGTATAGGCCTCATGGAAATTTTCTTTGAGATGCTTCTTCAAACAAAGAGAACTGGCTCGTATATTAGGGGAGGGAAAAATCATTTTTATCTTTTCTGTTAAGTGCCCACAAAGCAAAAATCAAGGTACATATTAGTAGCTCCCACCTCCTCCCACCAAAAACAAAAAACCAAATGTGAACAAAAACTGACTTTAAAAATGTTTTGCTAATATTGTGGATATAAGAGATGTGAATGTATAAAGAGCAACAAAAGAATGGTCGGATAATCCAAGTATGTTGAAAAGCTGCACCTTCCGGTCCAAGAAATGGAAAAAGACATCAATTTGTTTCTTGCTGAAAAATCAAAGAACAGCAAGTAAAAATCCCACGAAATGCTAATTTTAATAATAGGGACACATATGCTGCTGCTGCTGCTAAGTCGCTTCAGTCGTGTCCGACTCTGTGCGACCCCATAGACGGCAGCCCACCAGGGTCCACCACCCCTGGGATTCTCCAGGCAAGAACACTGGAGTGGGTTGCCGTTTCCTTCTCCAATGCATGAAAATGAAAAGTGAAAGTGAAGTCGCTCAGTCGTGTCTGACTCTTCGCGACCGCATACACTGCAGCCTACCAGGCTCCTCCTTCCATGGGGTTTTCCAGGCAAGAGTACTGGAGTGGAGTGCCATTGTCTTCTCCAGGGGACACATATAGGAAGAAGTTATTTTAATTTTTCACTTAATAAAAATGCTGAAGGAAAATCTGTGATGGTTTACTCCTTATTCCTCTTAAGTGGAATCTCAGCACACTTTTCTCATTCGTGTGTTTAGTCTGTCATTGCAGTTTTCTGTGAATTTATCAATAGGTAAAGAAATAAAAAACACACATTGAAACTGGCCCTTTGTGCTGTTTATTCCAAAAAATTATTTAATTTCTGTGCCAGGCATGTTATTTGGTTCTAGAAATTCAGGGATGAATAAAACAAACTGCCTTAAGTTACTTATATGGGTTAGTGAGTAACCCCCATGAAAAAAATCTTAAAAATTATAATACTATGGGATATTCAATTCTGTATGTTCTGTAAACTGGGTACTTGTAACCTACCCATCAACTATGCCCAGAAGTCAAGAACAAATAATTTAAAATAACTTGATTCTATAAAAGTAATCTTCTAGCAATGGTAAACTCCAGGGTAGAAAATGGCTCCTCAGTGTGAAGAATCATGAGTAAATGGGGCCAGAAGCAATCACAAATTATAGAGGATTCAACATGAAGTTTAAACTTCTGAGTCTCAGGAGTGTCTGGAGTTACAGGATGTTTGTGGGGAGGAGAGCAGGGAGTCAGGGTGCCACAGGAAGAATTTCTGTGTGAGCCTTTCTGATAAATTGCCTTAAAGTAATTTTAGAAGATAAGAGTTATCTGATTCATTTCATTCCTTCATATTCCCCAAGTGCCTAGACTAGAGCTAGTACCACTACAGATGCTCAATAGCTATTGAATGAACACATGATTAAAAACAATAGAGAAAATAAAAAGAGAGTGGACCTTGCTGAGCTGAATTAATAATCTGGAAGATCAATTTGATGTACAGCCTCATAAGCTGGAGCAAAAATACCAATAAATGGGAATCATGATTTAAAAGGTAAGAGGGTCGCAAAGAGTTGGACATGACTGAGCAACTAACACACACACAAGATAGCTAGATCCAGTTATTTAGTATGCAAATAGTAACACGTTTAAAAGGAGAAAAAGGAGATGGAGAAGAAGCAATAGCTCAAAAAAACAACAAAAAAAAAAGTAAAGAAAAGGAAGACAAAAAATTCTGAAATGAAGTTTTGTTTTTTTAGATCAAATGAGCCTAATAAGCAGACCAAACATCATTTGAGAAAATCTGATAGACCAAACAACGAAAGAATAAGTAAACATATGTAGGAGAGGAAAAGGATTTCACTGACTCTCTTCGGGTTTTTGGCTGGGTCTGAAAATTAAATTGGCAAAGACAGATAAACAGGAGAAACACATATACATTTATTAAATATAAGTTTCATGTGAGATATGATCCTTCAGAAGGAAATGAAGACCTAAAGAAGCAGAACTGTATATTTTTGTGCTAGGTTTGATGAAACATGGGAGATCATGACGGAATATGAGAGATTAGGGAATGTGAAGAAAATAAAGTAAAATTAGCCTTGTTTATGTGGGCTCTTCTTGATGTTGATGTTCATTTATCTTTGAAGAAAACGATGTTCCTTTCCTCTGAGTGTAGGGGGGAGTGTCACTCACATGAAGGTTTATGATTGTTTCATGTTTCAGAGGAGAAGGGGTAGGTGGGTTGCAAGAGAGTCTGCTTCTGTTGTTTTCTCAAAATCCTTCAGCTTAGGATATTCCATAAGTATATTCGCCGTATTTAAACCCCATCACATATAAAGAATTTGAATATTAAAATTATCAGATTAATCATCCATATCACAATATCTATTTCTATACATGACGAATAGAGACTACAGTTTCTTTCCTTATGGCACACTCATAATATCCCGCACTCATGTACTTAAGAACCAACAGAAGGCTTCATGAGGTGTTGGTATGGTGGTATGGGGTAGAAGGGACAGACTTAGGGATTTTGTCCTCCTGGCTTGGATCTGTCATTCTTATTTATTAGCGCATATACACCCCACCTCTCTGAGCCCTGGTCTGCTGTGAAAGTGGAATAAGACCTACTTGACAGAACTGTTGCAGGTGGTAATGGGCAAATGCTTTATGCAAGATCTAGCATGACGCCTGGCACACTTTGGCATTTAGCACAGTCATTCCTGCTGCTAATTACTGAGAACTGGGATGGTAGAGAACTTAGATAACATGCCAGGAGATTGAATATAGATGCCTTTCCAGACTTCTCCGTTTGTTCTATTGAGATAGCCTTGAAAAAGAGTTTTACAGAGAGTTAACAACAGAGAGGAGCTGTGAAAGTAAGTGAAGGAGACCTAAGAAAGAAGGTTTGAACTCTTTCAATTTGTTAAGAACTATCACTGATGAGACAAACTTTAAAATAAATAAGCTCTTTTACATAGCAAGTATTTTAAAATTATCTATTATTGACACATTAGAATGTTTTATAATGTATTAATTCCACATTATTGTCACATTGGTGGCATTAAAAAGATTTAATATTCTTCTCAGTCTGCCAGGAAATGATTTAGGTAATGGGAAAATTCGGGTTGAAGTTCTCTTTAAGGGTATTAAATGTCCTTAAAGAACTTGAAGCTATACTAAATCATTTCATAATTATTTAATGGCTTTAATCTGCTCTTTTTAAAATTGATGTGTTTTAGTGCAACTCACTGAAGTGACTTCTTGGTAATTAGCACAGAGACAAAAGGTAAGATGCCTGAGGGGATCAGAAGATTTCGGGCAGACTGTTGCATTTCAGTCATACTTCCATCCTCGTCCTGAGTCATCTAGCACAATCTACTAATTTTGAGGAAGGCAGGAAAAGCAGAGCAGGATGTCAGGAATTCATTGTTTTGCTCCCCCATTAAAAAAAATTTTTTTTTGGCCATAGGGCACAGTGTGTGGGATGTTAGTTCCCTGACCAGGGATCAAACACGTGCCCTCTGCATTGGAAGCTTGGAGCCTTAAGCACTGGACTGCCAGGGAAGTCCCTGTTTTGTTCCCTTTGACACCCCCTGCGCCGTATGAAGCACATTGTGGGCATTTTAGTGAAACAGTTGCTAAAGAATAAGTGAGGAAATGAAGAGTAAGCAAATCTAAGAATACTGCATCCAAGGCCACGTTGCAAACACTGAACTCCTTTTCCATCTTTTCCCCATTAGCCAGTGTGGTCCCCTGCCGCCTCAGTCCTCAGCAGCTTCAGCATGGCCTGAAAGACAGTTGGAAATGTAACATCCCAGCCTGCTTCAGATCTACTGAATCAGTACCAGCAGTTCAACAAGATCCACAGGTGAGTCATATGCACCTTAAAGCTGGAGAAGGCCTGGTCTCTCTACAAATCAGTGTCTTTTACTTTTTATTTACACTTTAGGTTTTACTTTGATTTTTATCTTATATAGGGGTATAGTTTATTTACAGTGTTGTGTTATTTCAGGTGTAGTGTCTTTTAATTGAATTTCCTCTTCCTGATTCTCCTGTCCAGATCAGCTGGGTCTCTGAAAATTGTTTAATAACTATTGTTATGCAAACGTTCTGCCTTGCCACGCAAGTTTTTTTCCCCTTGCTCCTTAATTCCAGACCTTTTCCCTGTTCTGTGCTTCCACTGTAGAAAATACAATCAGCATTTCAAACAGATTTATCAATATTAACCTAAAGTGGAGAATTATATGGGAATTTCTGTATTTCCTAGAATGGTGTTTCAGGATCATTCAGCAGGCTGTCTTAAGAAATTGAGAATGGTGCCTTCCTTGCCTTGCTAAAAATTATGCCTCCTTTGGGCACATGATTTGTTTATGGCACCTGTCCCAACAGAATGAGTAGACTAGAGTTCCCACCAAAAAATCTGACCAATGAAAGCCATTCAGTTTCTCAGTATTGCTAGGAAATGCTCCTTTTTAATCATCAGGTGCAGAAAGATAATCTATAAATAAATGCTGAATTTTACATATGATTTAGATAAAAACATATACAGTAATAAAATTGCTTCATTTAGTTATCTGTAAAAATGACACCTTGGGGAATTAAGGAGAAGTTTTGCAAATTGGCAGGCAAGTCTGCTATTACTTCCTCTCACCAGCTCAATTTAATCCTGAACCCACAAAGCAGCTGTCTTTCCTAAGTTTCACCTATTTGGATTTGCCAAATGCCTTTCTTAATCATCTGGTGCTACCAGATGTCAGAATTCCCTGCTGCTATCTCAAGTATTGATAGTCTTTCACTTGTGGTAAATATAGCTTGTGTTGATTCAGTTGGCTTGTTCTCTGAACAGCTGGATGAGTATCAGAGGGGCTTGGGAGAGAGGCTGAACACATACTGAGAGTCCTGAGAGGCTTGGTCACAGCTGGAAGATGGGGCATCAGGAGTCTGAATACCAACAAAGCTTACATCCTATGCAAAATTTCCCTGTAAAATGACTCTTTTTTTTTTTCCATTTACAGATACACTGTCTCTGAGCTTGCAAGATGATATGGTAGGCTGACACTTATCTTCTGTGTCCTTCATCATAAATCACTACTATAAAAATGTTAACCACAACCCCTTATTTTCTTAACAAGATTTGCCTGGATCATCCTCTACTCCAGTTTTCAGTACGTGGTTGATGGGTGATCTGCACTGTTATGCGGGACACCTTTGAAAAATGCAGCTTTAGGGGCTTCTCCCAGATGATCCGAATCAGAATCCAAGTCCTGAGAACAACATTTTAAACAAGCTTCCTGAGTAATTCTAAAGTACCTTAAATCTGAAACAGAGTGCTCAGATTAAGTTCTATAAATTAGGATTTATGTCTGTGTTGTTCCCTACACTACATCTAGCACATAACACAATACATGGAAAGCAATCATTTCATTTTATTAAGTAAAATATCCAATGAAATCCCAAATATTGACTTCATTTTGCTTTTGAGGAACCTTCTAAATAATGGAAAAATAAATACACTATGTTCTTTACAGCAACAGATAGATAATCATGTTTTATAGATGTATTTTCAACTTTTTCAAAAGGACTGCCTTGAGTAGCTTATCTTGTAGCCAATTTTGGCAAATATTTTTCAGTGTACATCACTGGGTAACTTTACAGCTGTTGGCTTTGCTGTCACAATGTTACAAATGGATAGGACATTAGTGTGCGGTGTCTTCTTTGTTACTAGGAAACCAAAGACACAGATCCCCAAATTGAGATGTTTGCTGGACATCCTACAGAGCTAGGCTCTGGTGACAGTCGTGAAGGGATATATACTGGAGAATTAGAAGCTTAGACTTTCAGATCAGTACTTCAGAGAATTCAACAGCTCATTCAGGTCTGTGTTTTCCTAGAAAAAAAAGCTGAAGGAGAGAAACTTATTCTAGGGTAGAAAGATTTTTGTCATAATTTTAACCACAATTGACTGACTTTCTCTAAGAAGAGGAACAAACTTAATTATTGATTTGTGGTCTACACAACTTATTTATAGTTTGTCTTTCAGGTCTAAAAATGTAAAATACATTTTACAGAAGTCACTGGTGAAATATCAAAGACAAAGGCTGAATAAGCGTAGAGGCTGGTGGGCATCACTGACTAGATATTAATTTGGAACTATTTTGAACTAATATTCTCAAAAATTGTTAAGTAATTGAGGACTTACTTGTGCTAGGATCTGTTCTATGTAATTTATGAGTATTAATTCATTAAACCCTCACAACATAGCTATGGCGAATGCTCTGTTTTCATAGGAGGAATATAGGCAGTGAGAGGTTGAATTCCATGCTCAGCCAAATCCTGCAGCTCTTTGCCTCATCCTCTGAAATGATCTGTTACCCCAGCGTGCTTTTTTTTTCTTTTGGAAAGGTGACAGAAGCCTTCCACCAAATCCCCCAAAGGTCTTTCTGCAGAATTCCTTTCATTCTACCTGCGACATGTGGAGGCAGCTTCTGGTTAAGTATAGCTTTCCTCATTTCCTAAAATTGCCTGTGATGCTTCCAGGAGTTTTAGACCTCTATGCTAAACTAGAAAACTGCCCAGGTCCTCAGTAAAAAAACCATTTAAACTCAATAGCCCTCAGAGTGAAGCCAAACTTGAGACATTTTGATGCCAAACCTTATTTCTAACAGGTAACAAGAAATTGTGAATTGGGAGACTTTCCTGGTGGTGCAGTGGCTAAGGCTCCGTGCTCCCAAGGCAGGGGACCCTGGTTCTATATCTGGTCAGGGAACTAGATTCCAAATACCTCAACTAAAAGATCTATGTGCTGCAGCCAAGACCTGGCACAGCCGAATAAATAAGAGTACTTTTTTTTTTTTTTTTTTTTTTAAGAAATACTAAATTCAGCTCCTGTTCTCCTTTCCCCTCCTGCCACTTGAAACGACAGGAGAATTTTGGGTTGATGTGGCTGCAGACCATTAACATGATAGTATTATTTTTCCCAATTATTAGCCTACTCTTTTAAGGGTTCACTAACCAAATGAAGTAGGATCCCTAAGAGTTGACATCCTTAGAAAATATGGCAAGAGAATATGGACAAGCAGAGAAGTCTTCCACTGGCCCTCTTGCACACAAATCTGAGGTTCTGAGGTGTAGTGATTTCACAATGTGCAAGTGACAGGCATTATACTCTCAGTCTGATGGGTTTGAAAGACCTCTATTGGCTCTAGTTTCAAATATGATTTTTAGCATTAATGTATATGTTGCTGACATTTCCCATCCTCGCTGACATGAATCTGAAAAAAATTCTATTTTACTAAGAAGGATGTTTGGTTTTCTGGGAGAACACAGTTACACATACACTAGAGAGCCTTATTGAAATACTAACTGCACACTGTAAGTTTCACCTGGGTGAGAACTGCTGTACTTTAGCATCTGCATATAATTTATTTAATACATTTTTAGTTGTATACACTGAATTCATAAAAGTAAGAAGTAATAAAAGGGTAAATGATCATTGTTTAAAATGATTACTTTAAAACATCAGGTACTTCTTAACTGAACTGATCCAGAAGCATGAAAGAGCAGTATTTGGTATGTTAAGGTCAAAACTGTATCACTAATAATATTTAATAATGTTTGCATTCCATATAATGTCAAAGTCTGAAAAGGAGTGCCTAAAATATAAATGCATTAAGTGATCTATGACATTAAACTATTATAATGTGATATATTATCAATTGTTATTTCACAACTGACAACTGTTTTTTCCTTTTTTTTTGCTGTGAGAAATACAACCTGTAAGCTAGAGCTCCTAAATCTTGCCAGCCTATGGTTTAGAGTAGCACTGATATGCTTTAATAACAAACTCATGCGGTTTTATGTGAGCAAAGAGAGGCAAGTCTGATTTCCACATTTGTGTGTATGCATGTGTACATGTATATGTATGTCAGAAGTTCTGCAAAAGTAATTTTAATAACCAACATATCTTAATATTTTGGTAATTACCAATATGTTAAATTATGGTATATGACATATTTGAACTATGTAAAAATACAAATTAACCCTTGAACAACATGGGGGCATTAATCCATGTATAATTTATAACTGTCCTCTGTGGTTCACTCCACATCCACAAATTGAATCGAGGGACCCTGAATACTATAATATTTACTATTGAAAAATATCCTTCTTTAAGTGGATATTTACAGTTCAACCCTGCATTGTTCAAGGGTCAACTGTATACAAATCATGGAATTTAGTTTAAACATTTCCCCTGAATACATTTGAATACCATAGTCTAGGTTATTCTATTTTATAATTAATCACATGTTGCCCATGATAACATCTGGAGAATCTTTAATATCTTTTTCTGTATCAGGTTAAGTTGTTACCTAAAATCTTATACTCTAGGAAAGAAATAATTTTCATTCAACTTTGTGTTGAATAACTTGAAATATATTTGTAAATGCAGTTCCTACTTTATTCTAGCTGGGGAAAAAGGAAAGTAATTACCACATTGACTAGGAATCTTGCATTTTGTAGAATGAAGATACTTCAAGGATCTGTAATGGGAACTTGGTACTCAATAGACAGATGCCATGCAGGAAAACGCCATTGGATATCCACTATGTTTGTGCTCCTCCACTTTGGCTGACCATTGGGTTACCCAGGAAAGTTTTAAAAAAATCCTGATGATGTGAAACTTGGATTTTCTTCCCAGAGATTCTGATTTAACTGGTTTAGGATGAATTTCAGGGGTTGGTATTTTCAAAAAGGTGCTTGGGGATTCTAACATGAATTCAGTTCTATCTGGCAGGGATTATTTTGGGTAGCAGAGAAACAAAGATTATCGATATCTCCAATGGGAAAGGAAAATAAAGAATAATTTAGCATAATGTGTTATGCTAAAAAGATGATAAATATTGAATATGCTGCTTCTGCTAAGTTGCTTCAGTCATGTCCGACTCTGTGAGACCTCATTGACGGCAGCCCACCAGGTTCCACTGTCCCTGGGATTCTCTAGGCAAGTTGAAAGTGGGGTCATTTCCTTCTCCAGTGCATGAAAGTGAAGTCTCTCAGTTGTGTCCGACTCTTTGCAAACCATGGACTGCAGCCTACCAGACTCCTCCGTCCATGGGACTTTCCAGGCAAGAGTACTGGAGTGGGTTGCCATTGCCTTTTCTGAATATTGAATATATATGAATTAAATTTGACGTTGAGCTCATTCTGATAGACTTACAGTAGTTATAAACTTGGTGAAGTATGGAAAGGCTTTTAGTGGACATGATTATTATTGAGCAGGAACTAGGTTTCTCTCAGCAGGGAAGAAATGATGTGAATCAAAGTACAAAACCGTGAGATGTAGGGAGTCATCCTGTACTTCTGACAGTGGACAAAAAATACTTAAGCACTCATCTGACCTCCATTTTCCTGATCTTGAGCACAACTTCGCAGAATGGATTCTTTTTGTGATACCCTGTGCATACTGGAGGGCCTGGCTCTCAGCAGTAAATCTCATATGCTGAGAAAGAGCATTAACTCTAAAAGAGTTTTATTATTTATTAAAATAGTTTTATTATTTATTATTATCTAAAAGATAATAATGCCTGGTAGACATAATTTCATAAATGGAATTTATATAGCTTGAAAAGTTAATGCATCTTCCTAAGTGAGGATCTTAGTCACTTCTCAAGAGCAAGACAAGGACCATTACTGTGTCAGAGTAAAACATAAAGCAAAGAGCTCTTTACCCCAATGAGGTCTAATAAAGCAAATCACCAACATGGAAAGACATTATTTTCGCCTGAAAGATAGGAGCACATGGTGAGTCACATATCAATAAAAACATAACCATAAGCTATTTAGTGATTCATCCATTACTTATTTCTAAAATAAGCTTTGAGCAGAAGAACATTTTACTTAACTCCTCAGATTCTGCTCTAACATTCACCCATAAAAATTCTAGGGTCAAATCATGCCTTTGACTGCTAGGATAAAATTCCCATTGACGTAAACCCTCAGGAAATCTGTGGTTGGCAGAAGAAAGGTAACAATACCTACTTCTCTGCTTCCACTTGAGAAAGTTTTTTTGACTTTCTTTTCTCTGTACCTAAATGAAGTTGAACGTTTTCATTTTTTTTTTTTTGAAGTTTGCTAAATGTGGTGAACTTTATTTTCCAAAAATTGCCAAAGCAATATTCCCAGGGCCAGCATTTTGCCCTTTACTATTCTCCCATGAAGAAGAAGAGTCTACTTCTCTTCCCTTTGAAACTTGGCAGACCTTTGTGACTGCCTAGATGAAAAGAATGTGGTACAAATGACATACCATATCTATTTCTCTTCTCTCTTGAACCTGGGTGGATGATCAGGCTTGATGATTGAGCTGGAAGTAGGGAGGAAATGATGTGAATAAGAGTACAAAACCATGAGATGTAGGGAGTCATCCTGTACTTCTGACAGTAGACAAAAAATGCTTAGGCACTGTGGAGGTCATCTGAACCACTTTCATGATTGAAAATGACTGAAAATGGGTCAGATGACTGTCCTTCATAACTGCCCCAATTAATAAAATGCAGGGGAAGTGATGCTTCTGAGGCTCAGTCACAAAAAGTGACACATCTTCTACCTGGCTCTTTTCCATCTCTCTCTCTTTTGGAATGCCCACCCTAAAAATCCACATTGTCAGACGTGCAGGCCACATGGAGAAGGCCATGTGTAGGTGCTCTGGTTGGCAATCCCAGATGAGGTCCCAGTCAACAGCCAGCACTGACTGACCGACATGGGATTGAACATATATTTAGATGATTCCAGACCCAGGCTTGGAGCCACACAGCTGAAGCTGAGTAGATCAGAGTCAAGCTGCCATCACTGAGCCCTGCCTAAACTGCACATTTGGAAACAAAATTGATCATTCTAAGTCACTAAGTATTGGTATTTTTACATAGCAATAGATAATGGAACACTAAACAACAATAAGGAATAAGTGATTTTTTAAAATTTCAAGATGATTTTCAAGATTTGATCAATTCTACTTTCAATACATTCAAAAGACTTATTAATCTTTTAAGTCAATTATAAAGAAAGTAGAAAGAAGATTCGAGAAGTGCTGGAGAATGGAGAAAGAGGAGTTTGTTTCAGAATTGCATCCCACTTCCAAGCCCCCATCTTCCTCCATCACCTATGTTGTTATTCAGTTTATTTAGGGAAAACCAGAGCTCAGAATTTAAACAAGGATACCCAAACCTATACCTAACTGTTTTGCCTCAGGCATCCTGTTTATTAATGCATAGTAAGTATCTCAAGAAGTGGTGCAGATTGTCGTCCCAGGATCCTTTCTTTCTCCTCATTCTGGACAGATAGCCTGCACCTGGCGCAGTTTCAGTGCCCTTCCCCCCAGCGCTCAGCAGGCCTTCCATGCTGGTAGTTGTCGTCCAGCCTGCTGGACTGCCTCACCCACACCCCTAGCCTTTTTTTGCCATATCTTCTTGTGGCCAATCTTGAGCCACCACTTTCTTAGTTCTTTTTCTATGGTTCCTAGGGCTGATAAGCAATAACAGAGCTACTCTAAATTACTCTGTATTAATTTCAAATTGCCCCTTGGAAGAAAAGTTATGACCAACCTAGACAGCATATTAAAAAGCAGAGACATTACCTTGCCAACAGAGGTCCATCTAGTCAAAGGTATGGTTTTTCCAGTAGTCATGTATGGATGTGAGAGTTGGACTATAAAGAAAGCTGAGTGGCAAAGAATTGGTACTTTTGAACTGTGGTGTTGGAGAAGACTCTTGAGAGTCTCTTGGACTGCAAGGAGGTCCAACCAGTCATCCTAAAGGAGATCAGTCCTGAATGTTCATTGAAAGGACTGATGTTGAAGCTGAGACTCCAATACTTTGGCCACCTGATGCGAAGAACTAACTCGTTGGAAAAGACCCAACTTTTTCCATCTTTCCCAGATGCTGGAAAAGATTGAAGGTGAGAGGAGAAGGGGACGACAGAGTATGAAAGGGTTGGATGGTATCACTGACTCAATGGACATGAGTTTGAGTAAACTCCGGGAGTTGGTGATGGACAGGGAGGCCTGGTATGCTGCAGTCCATGGGGTTGCAAAGAGTCAGACACCACTGAGCAACCGAACTGAACTGAATTTCAAATAAACATTCACTGCCATTCAACAAGGCTTTTAAAAATTCAGCCTTCTTAAATAGCTAACAGTTTGGAAGTTAGTTGTCCCAGAATTTTTCAAGATGCCCAACTGATTATATTTAAGGCTTCTAACATATGACCTAAATCATTTTACATGAAGTTAGAGGTCACTGGGACTCATTTGCCTTCTTCTGTGATTTGATACCTTTACATCTCAGTAGCTTTGTCCCATGCCCTCACTCTAGTTTGGAACATGTATCATCAGTGATACCCATTTCCTTCTAAAGAAATAAGAAAAAAAAGAATATTTCCCTGAGCCTCCTTCTGTTCTCTCATCATATAGCTGTACTTCTCTGCCTGATTATAGCCTCATTGGACTAGCATCCTTTTTTCACCCAGCACTGACCTCGTGATTTCTAATACACAACACAGGCACACACACACACACACACACACACACACGTGCTTGCACACACCTGGAATAAAGTCACCCCAAATACTCTAGTTATTATGAGAGTTGCAATCTGTTATACGTTAATTATATTTAATTATATTCTGTATTTGAAAACAGTGATCATGCCTACAGTTGAAGACTGCAGTTTTAAAGGCACTGGTCTAGAGAGAGAGACCAAGTGTCCAGTCTGCAGATAGGCATGAGCCAAAGAAGGAAAAGCTAAGAAGGAAAAGCTAAAGACCAAAGTTGGTATCAGGAACTTCGTAACAGAATAGGGGCAGCAGATAGCAAACAGAGTTCAAATAACAGAGACTTGAACAAATCAAGGTAACAGAGAAAAAAATTCAGGAAGAAAGTACACTTAGATTTTTAAAATGTGTATATTTAAAGACTCAAGTGGACCCAGTGGAAGGACAGGTGGAGTAACTTTCAAATAAATGGGCCTTAATTTTAAACATAGTGGAACTGGTGTCGTGCCTTGTAGGCAGAGAAGGGCCGGCTTCATATTGTCTTATGGGTCGTCAGGGAGTCACCATTCACCTGAGAAGTTTGCAGATGACCTGAGCAGATGCCTAAGAAGAAGAAACCTAGAAAAGTTAGATGAACAAATGAAGAAAAGATCAGAAGGAAGGCAGACATATAGCCTCTCTATTGAGGAAGTGTTAACAATTGAAGCATCTAGGGAAAAGTATAAACAAGGACCAGGGAAAGAAGTTGCTTGGTTTAAAAAAAATCAAGGCTTATCCAATTCTATGTAGAATGTGGCATTTGAGCCAGCAATCGAAGCTGTACTGTCTAAAGAAAATATACAGAAAAGTATGCTAAAATTTCCTGTGTCTCTACCACAGGTAGAAGGGGCTTACAATAAAAAGACCACCAGCAAAAATGTGGAGGGCTATTTTTTAAATAAATGTTTTATTTGAGTATTTATTTTTTGCCACACCATGCAGTACGTGGGATCTTAGTTGCTGACCAGGGATTGAACTCATGCCTACTCGCTTCATTGGAAAGTCAAGTCTTAACCACTGGACCACCAGGGAAGTCTCTGGAGGACTATTTTTAGCTTCCATGTGTCTCAGCCTTCCCAACTGTAAATTGTGAATCATAATGAATCTCTCTTTTTAGAAGATTTTGAAGGATTAAATGAATGTATATATGTAAAGAGTTTGGAACAGGGCCTGGCATATCATAAGTATTAAATAAGTGTTCCTGTTATAGTTAATTTTACTGTAAAATTCAAATAGTATAAAATCTTGATTCCAGAGTATCCAGTTTCTTTGAGTCTGTTAGAAGTTGCTAAGTGAATTCAGCAAGTGATGCTTCAACTTGAATAGGATGGAGAAAAGTCCATATTTTGGAAGAATCTCCTTTTGTTTTCTGCTCCAGGGTCACTCCTGGCCTCTTCCCAGCCCCTCACTCACTCTCCCCAGGGAAGATGAGTGGTGTGTTGATCAAGTTTGGAAAAACTGCTTAGAACGTTCCACTGTATACCTTCTCCTGTCTTTCACTTTTTGATGCAGCTTACCTGCATGGAGTATTAATTCTCTACTCCGCTGTGTTACAAACCTGCAAAATCAGGCCTGTGATTGCACAGAGGTGCATTGTTACTGACTCAGGACATTTGTGCAATTTAAAGGTGAGGTAGAGGAGGCCTGGTGTGGCCATAAATATAAGACAAGTCATACTTTCCAATCAGAAATTTATTATAATGAAGCCTATATTTTAATATCCATCTCTCTACCTTTCTCTAAATAGTTTTGAACCCAGGAGTGGAAGGCAACTGTGCTGTTCTGTGACTTCCTAAATCTTGAGAGCTAAAATTCATGCAAGGCATGAACATGTTTAACTTCAAAGCAATTAAGCACTTTATAAAAGGTACGCTATGACATTTAGTTATTTATTTCTGTCCTGTCTTGATCCTTTTGGATATTCGAATTTTTATTTTCCCTTTATGCTGTACAGCTGATTGAGCCATTAGCAACTTTAATGAAGTATTCCATTTTTCCAAAGGATGTTTTCCTAACAGGGGCTCTACCAATGCCCTGTCCTTCGGAACCACCCAAAGTGGAAGCCAATTTCTATAGTGGTGATTAATGACAACAGTTCCATTCCTAGCACATTCAGCTCTGCGTCTCAATGAATGTCCCCAACATATGGCAGCCTAATGGATCACTTGTATGTATTAGTAAAGTACACCTGTCCAGATCAGGTTATAGCTGTTTCACTTCAGGGCCTTCATAAGCCCTCCACAGTAGCATCCTTCCCAGCCCAAGCACAAGATTCTAGCCACCGTATGGTCAGAGTCCTATCCAACTAAGTCCAAAAACAGATGGACAAATTATTACTCTGTTTTCCTTATTTATGTTTTATATGATTGTATGTCTTCTGATTTCTGAGTCTTTCAACCTTGTGTTACTTATTAATATATTCTAACATATTTCCTATGTTCAAATACACATCAGATTGTCTTTGACTTGGAGTTGATATCACTTCATGGCTAGGGGTATGGAATTTTATGGTATTCGTAAAATCTGGATTAAGGACTCTGACCTGCCTTTGTGCAATTTTTCTTAATCAGTCTTAAGCTCTGATTTCCTTATCTAGAAAATGGAGACCATAGGAGTATCTTTCTCATAGAGATATACTGTAGGGATTAAAAGAGAAAATGAGCTGATTTATGTAAAGTGTTTGGCAAAAATGTGCAACCCGAATATATGAACAATAGTAAGCATCCAATAAAGTGCTATTATCTTGTGGGTTTACTTCAAGAAGAGAGTTTTTTCCTTTAATCTTTGTCCAATAATCTTTATTATTTTTTCCTTTCTGTGTTGCTGTCTAACCCTCCAGGGGCCTTAAATGACAATTATCTGTTTTCTTCAAGGGAATCAATTTACTCTATCAGCCTCAATTGTAATTAATTAACAGTCACGCCAACTATATGATAATGAACAATTTATCTCACATAATTCTTTCAATAAATATTTTTGAGTTCCTGGTGGTTAACTTCACTCTGGAAGACTCCTTTCCTTAAATTGTATCATTTACTTTAAAATATCTTACCATTTTGGACTGACCTTCTCCTGTTATTCTGAATTAATTATGTGTGTCTAGAAAAAAATAAACTAGTCTCATTTGATCTTTAATGAACCACAACATGGAACACTTCAGTGCCAATTTATCCATCCAGTAATTAATATTTCCATAAGAAACATCACCCCTTTCCATCTTCCATGCTTTACTAAGAACTAGAGCTGCCAGATAAAATGCAAATGCCCAATTAAATATGAATTTCAGACAAAAATGAATATATGTCCCAGCTATTGCAGAGGGTATATACTTCTACAGCATTATTCATTATTTAACTGAAAGTCAAATTTAACTGATGTTACTAAACTGGTATTCTTGCTAGGATGTAAGCAGAAAGGAAATTTAAAAGCTGAAATAATGGTAGTACACTTAAGTATGACTGCTAAACTTGGAGATTGCTAGGCCAGGTCATTCTTGTGTGTGTGTGTGTATATATATAACTATTTATAGATAATATGTTTATACATTATCTCTCTCTATATCTATAAATGGTGCATGCTCAGTTGCTTTAGTCGTGTCTGACTCTTGTGACCCCATGGCCTGTGGCCCACCAGGCTCCTTTGTCCATGCGATTTCTTGGACAAGTATATTGGGGTGGCTTGCCATTTCCTTCTCCATGGGATCTTCCTGACTCAGGGATTGCACTTACTTGTGTCTCCTGCATTGGCAGGCAGATTTCTTACCACTGAGGCACCAGGGAAGCCCCATATATGTGGAGATTTATAATATATCTCTGTAAATATATAGAGATATATAAGACATAAATATACATTTAACTTGATCAACCAGGTATTTGCCGTAACTGAAGAAAAGCCTACCTGTGTTCCTTCACTTTGTGGTTTGAGGAAACATAGCTGAATCTACAAATTCAGGACAAGAATGTTGTTGCCTGTCATGCTAGTCAGGCCTAATTGATGAATTATCAAAGGCCCAATTCAAGCCTGCTGTCTTTCCAGGGGCCCTAAGCCCCACCTTGCTTTCCTGCCTTCCTGGATCCTGTCTGTGTAACAATTCTTCTATTGATTTCTCAGGCTTCATCTGGAGTTTCACCTGGGTAAAGCTGGCAGGATCAGATGAACATTTCAAACACAGAAATAGCTCCATATCTAGACAGGTGAGTAAAGGCTATGAGATCAGTTCTTAACCGTGACTTTTGCCTGTAATTTAGCTGTCAGCTTCATTTCTGTGAGCTCAGACTTAAGGACCATGTAACACAAACCTCAAGTTTAGAAGAAATTAAGTTGGCTTTGTGCCTGTTCCAGTAAGTGGGAAAGTGGAACTCCCTCTCTCTTTTCCGCGGTACACAGTTTTGACTTTCATTCTATAAATATCCAGTCATCTTTACCGTCTTTAAGGTGCCTTTGCTTGGCTTCTAGTCCTGCCTTGTACACCACTGACAAAGCAAGGTAACTGAGTCATGGAAACTGCATACAGAGTTGGGCAAAAGGAAAGTAAAGAGATCGTCTGCTGGGTTCTGATTGTATTCTCAATTGAGAAAATTGACGGGGCCTGAGTGATGGGTCAGCCATTGCCCTTCTTCAGACAATTAAGAGCGTGTTTCCTCTTAAAGTCTTCTACTTGGAAAAAGAAGCCTAAAGACATTTTCTATTAAAGTAACTCCCCTGGAAATGTCTGCACTGTCTCCTCGGGAGGGGAGGTCAGTTACTACCCAGTGATATTAATATATTTCTATAGGAAAAAAGGTTATTATTAGTCCTACCTATAAGGCATAACTTTTAATGATTGAAAAAATAAATTTGAAGGATTAGATGACTAGATCTGTTTCTACAGAATGACGTTCACAGGTAAAGTTACATGAACTATAGAGGGGGAAAGTGATTAAGAATATTAATAATACACATACACGCACAAGTATATCAAGCTTGCTATTTGCATTAAGGCAGTATTATTATAAAGAATAATTATAAAAAACAAAATCGAGGATCATATAAAGCAAAGATTAATGTATATATAAATCAGATACTGTCTCATAAACAGTAAAGGATGAATATTATGGTATACTTAAAATATGCTTCATATTGTATAAATAATTTAATGCAGACTGAACCCTAGAATAATCTATACCCTGTTCCATAAGAAAGACACATTAAATAACTCAAACATACATGAGGCACTTTGCACAAATGTATGTGTGTATGTTGAATAGTACATTTTACTCCAAGGTAGGGGTTGGCAAAGTATATCTCATAGGTTGGATATCTGTTTTTGTAAATAAATTTTTATTAGAACAGAGATACATTCATTTGTTTCTGTGTCATCTCTGGATCCTTCACACTACA
>SJYQ01002896.1:4118-20854 GCA_006410935.1 Redunca redunca | reverse complement strand
GTAGTGCCAATAGAGATAATATGATCCATAAACATTTTGGTAGAATAGAAATATATTTATCTGGTCATAAAGAACACTAAGACATGGTTATGGTATTTCTAACTGTAAAAAACATTAAAAATCATATATATTTTTTTAACAATTTCATAATGTGAAAATCAGTTTAGCTCTTCAGTGTTGACAGAGAAATAGAAAAGAATGCCAGGTACTGAGTGAAGAGTTTAATGTGTGTGGAGACAAGTAGGAAAAAACACAATTTCTGGCATATCCACTCTTTCTTCTCTTTATAATTTTACATATATTTTCCTCCTCTCATTTTTATTATTCTGTTTCTAGCTCCTCCTTACTTATTTCTGTTCTACCTTTTCCCACATTTTCCACATATATTTAAATATGAGATTCATGTAATAGATAAGAACATTTTATGTAGAAGATGTATTTATCAGTATCCTTGGTGGCTCAGAGGTTAAAGCCTCTGCCTGCGATGTGGGAGACCCGGATTCAGTCCCTGGGTCGGGAAGATCCCCTGGGGAAGGAAATGGCAACCTACTCCAGTATTCTTGCCTAGAGAACCCCATGGACAGAGGAGCCTGGTAGGCTACACTCCACAGGGTTGCAAAGAGTCAGACACGACTGAGCGACTTCACTTTTGTATAAGCAGTGTTGAAAACTTTTCACCTTTGCTGAACTAAAAAGACAAGCTGAGTAAGATGAATTGGCCTCTTGAAAGTTTTCCCTGACTTTTGTTTGATGTCATATAGTAGCAAAGCAGGAAAAAGTCTGTTTTGGTTCAAATTTTTCAGATGCTAGAGATTAAATGACGAATAAGATAGGTTGAGATCTCTTGTACTGTCTGGTATATCTTGTACTTTCCTTGAAGTGGTTAGAATTAATTTGTACTTTGTATGTGCAAGTGTGTGTATTTGGATCTTTATCTGGACTGTCATCTCCATGAAGACAGGATGATATTCACTCTGCTCACACTTTTATTCTCAGTGCCTATCCTATCCTAGATCCTCCATGAATATTTACCTACTTGGATGAATAACAGAGAGTCATCATATAATAATTGAAATGACAAGCTCATTTAAATCTTAGCTAAGTAATTCTAGCAGTAGTTTAAAGTTTAGATTTATGAAGGATCATACTGGAGACTGTGAGTTAGAGCTTATCATTTTCCATGACAGAAGATTCAGAAAACTCTTTCATTAAAACATTAACTGAACATGATTTATAGGCCAGATATTATTTTTAGTATTGGACAATTAAGACAAAATTGATTAAGACATGGTCCTAACAATTTAGAATGCCCATGAAATGTGTAATGAGTTTGGATTAGAAAACTCAAAGAAAAGTATTTAATGGACAAGGTGGTTGAGAAGAGCCTTGAGTGATGAAAAGGAATCTGAGTAGAAGAAAGAGTATTCTAGTTTGTGGGAGTAAATAAAGGCAAGGGTGGAAAGAAAGCTTGCTGTCTTAGAGACTAGCTGGCAAATGGTCTGCTGTGAGAACAGCACTCAGGAAGTTACAGCTTAAACTAACAAGAGAGGTGGCAACTTGGTTACTCTGACAAAGAGCAATATGCATTAAATATTACTCAGCCACGAGAAAGAATGAAACAATGACATTTGCAGCAACATGGATGGACCTAGAAATTGCTACACTGACTGAATGAAGTCAGACAGAGAAGGAGACATATCATATGATATATGTGAAATCTAAAAAGGAATGATACAAATTAACTTATTTACAAAACAGAAACAGACTCGCAGGGAAGGGATAGTTAGGGAGTTTGAGATCCACATGTACACACTGGTATATTTTAAATGGATAACCAACAAGGTGCCACTGTACAGCACAGGGAACTCTGCTCAATGTTATGTGGCAGCCTGGATGGGAGGGGAGTTTAGGGGAGAATAGAAACATGTATATGTATATGTATATGTATATGTATATGTATATGTATATGTAAGGCTGAGTCCCTTTGTTGTCTATCTGAAATTATCTCAACATTTTTGACTGGCTATACTCCAATATAAAATAAAAAGTTTTTTTTTTTTTAATAAAGCAAGTCATAGGCAAGAACTGAAAGTTTTCCAGTGGCTATAACATATGTTTCTCTTTTAGAAAGATAAGTCTGTGTATCAGGAGTAGGCTGCAGATAGGAAATCTGGTAAGAAGCATATGGTAATAGCTCCAAATAAAGACAAAATACACTGAACTAGTGAATTCACTATGGAGGAAGAGACAAACTACTAGGACACTGAAAAGAATCAACAAATTTGCACATGGTTTGAGTGTTAGGGGTGAGCTGGAGGTAGCACCATTGAAGAATTTCAATTGCCTGGTACTTTCAAAATATGGAAGAAGATGGAACCTATTCAGGTTTAAAGATAGTAGGGCCCCCGTAATGGGTTAAAGCACAGATTGTATAACGTTCTCTAAGAATGCACTTCAGTTTACAAATACTTGAAGATGAACTATTTTGGACTTAGTGAGAGTCAGAGTCTGTGTGTTGTACAATATTTGTCTTCATTTAACATTGAGAAGTTGCAGTGCTAAGAAGAGGAATTATGACTGTGAGAAAAGGAAAACCAAGTCTGTCATTTGGATTGCCAATTACACCATTAAATTAGCTGATGAAGTTTTTCAATACCATCTTTCCTAATGGCAGTGAGTCTGTAAAACAGAAATCTAAATGAACTATAATCAATTTTTGTTCCCACACTTGTTGAACCAGGGAATCAATTAAGTGCATTTCTTTTTCACAGTAAGTTGATACACTGGTTATAATCATATGAACTAAGATATCAAAACACTGATAGGATTCTCAATGCAAATATCCATCTATTTTCTTCTTTTTTTAAAGGGATAATATTTTTTATATTAGAGTATATATGATTTATGTTAGTCTCTGGTGTATAGCAAAGAGATTTTGTTCTACATATACATATATATTTTTCAAATTCTTTTCCCATATAAGACTATTGAGTAGAGTTCCCTGTACTATACTCTCTAAAATTATGGGGAAAATGATGTCCTGAATAAAATGCATAGATAATTTAAATCATCATTTAAAGTGGTAATTGGAATGTGTTTAAAAGAACTGGGTAGCAAATAGGATTTAAACCTCATTCCTTCAGCCACCAAACAATCATAATAACACCAGATTATAGAATACAAGGGGAGGAAATAAAAGATAAGTGTTTACCTGATAGGATCCTAATGTTTAGTTTTTTTTAATATAAAAGAAATTTGATCTTTCTTGTGTAGGAGAACAAAATAAGATATTTATGCAACACATCAATCTGCAAGTATGAAAGGCATGTACCAGAAATAAATGCTTCTCCAGCCCAGTTGGGTTCCTTGCCCCATAATAGTTGCCANTTCCCCCCCCCCCCACCTTCCCTCAGGTGTGTCTTTTAGTTCTCAACTATCTGCCTTGAGCCTTTTAGACAGTCCAGATCTATTCGAACAATTCCCATGTGCTTTTGTGCTTTTCCCCATCATATAATTGGGATTCTGCATTGTTCTAGGAGCTATTCCTATCAATTCACGATAGGTGCTTTCAATGTCATGACAGTTTCTAGGGATGAAGTGATGAATGAGACAGATGTAACAGTTTTTGGTGGTGGTGGTTTAGTCACTAAGTTTTATCTAACTCTTGTGACCCCTTGCACAGTAGTCTGCCAGGCTCCTCTGTCCATGGGATTCTCCAGGCAAGAATACTGGAGTGGGTTGCCATTTCCTTCTTCAGGGGATCTCCCCAACCCAGGAATCAAACCCAGGTTCCTGCATTGCAGGCAGATTCTTTACCAACTGAGCTATGAGGGAAGCCACAGTTACAGAAAACTAACCAAACTGATCACGTGGACCATGGCCTTGTCTGACTCAATGAGCCATGCTGCATAGGGCCACCCAAGATAGACGGGTCATGGTGGAGAGTTCTGACAAAACGTGGTCCACTGGGGAAGGGAATGGCAAATCACTTCATTGTTCTTGCCTTGAGAATCCCATGAACAGTAAGTATGAAAAGGCAAAAAGATATGACACTGAAAGATGAACTCCCCAGATTGGTAGGTCACAGTCTTTAAAGGGATAAAAATCAAACATTAACAATAATATTGAATGGTCATTGCACCCAGTTATGTGCCCATTATAGAGGTGGCAGAGAGGGAAGAGAGATTGTGCCTGTATTATGGGTACTGGAAAGGCATCATAGAGTAGGAAACATCCAGGCTGTGTCTTCAAAGACTAATTCAAATTTTCAGATTCAGCAGAAGGCAATGTGGGGAGATTGGAAATAGGTATTCCAGGTGGAAGGACAAAAAAAGACATGAAAAAGTTAAAATATTTGGCACACTTCTTATAACTAGACCTCTGTATTGGTTCCTTTTCCCATGTCCCTATTCTTAAAACTTGCTGAAGTCCCATTTTCCTCCTAAGGAATTGACTTCTGCCTCTGAATATCAGTCCTTCCTGATAGTGGACTTTAGAGTTCCCTGCTGCTGCCTTTCCATCCCAGATCCTGATCTGAATGTCACTTGCCCCAAATTTCTGCATCTACTTTTTATCTTCGATACTGATTTGCCTGAACTGAGATACTTTGTAAGTACTGAATACCAAGTCATGCCTGCTTTGTAGATCAAGCTCTCTCCAAAGTAGAACATTTAATTAAGGATTCAGGTGCAAGTGATTTATAAAAGAAGGCTCCCTGGGGAATCACGTGGTGGCGGGTGTTGGGGGGTGGGGAAGGAGAAGAAGCCATGCAGTTGTGTGATTTCAGGTGTAGCTCAACCTGATCCCACAAGGAGCTCTGGAGTATGAATTTCAGAGGCTGTCTTATTTGGAGGCAAAGGAGTAGGGATTTTGTACCCTTCAAGGAAGCAGTCATTGTCTTTGGGTAGACCTGGCACTGTGTATGTTTGTGGGGACCTAACCTACCAGTTACTTGCAAGCGAGGTAACCCCAGTAAACAAAGGTGAGCCTCTGAAAGTCATAGGTTCAGCAGGCAGAAGATGGTGAATGCTGGGATAAGGTGGCTCAGTGGTAAAGAATCTGCCTGCCAAGGCAGAAGTGGGTGCAGTCCTTGAGTCAGGATGATCCCCTGGAGGAGGAAATGGCAACCCACTCTAGTATTCTTACTTGGGAAATTGTACGGCAAAGCCTGGCGGTCTACAGTCCATGGGGTCACAGAAGAGTCAGACACGACTTAGAAACTGAACAGCAGCAAGGGAAGTACTACAGCCTCAGCTGAATCTTCCCTACGTGCATGCCTGTGATGCCTAGTGGGCAAGGATGCTTTGGGTATGTGAATTCTTGGATTTTTGCTTCCTCCTGGAATTAGCTAGGCTCTGCTGTGCCATGAAATGCCTGCATTCCTGGAAAGTTTGAGACCCTTCCAAGATGACAAAACTGAAGATGTTTTTACTGCTTTGGAGGCTAGTAAAATCTCAGATGAGCAGAGAGCTTTTGGTTTATATCAAAATACAATTCCATATTGAATACAGAATTTGAAACTTTAATATGCACAAAATAAAGGTAAGATTGATCTTTGGATTTGAAAAGCATAGGCTACTTCCTTGAAGTGAAGGGAAGTGAAGTCCCTCAGTCGTGCCCGACTTTTTGCGACCCCATGGACAGTAGCCTGCACCAAGCTTCTCCCCATGGGATTTTCTAGGCAAGAGTACTGGAGTGGGTTGCTGTTTCCTTCTCCAGGGAATCTTCCTGACCCAGGGATCAAACCCAGGTCTCCCTGCATTGTAGACAAACGCTTTACCATCTGAGCCACCAGGGAAGTCCCAGGCTACTTCCTATAGGTATCTAAAAGCAGGATAAAGTATTTCCAGGATATTTTGTATTCAGATTTATTATGCTTCAAATTCAATCTTTCTGATTAGACGGTTTATTCTTGCTATAGTATAAAAGCAAGTATAATACAAGGGTATACAGCTTAAATAATTTTTTGCAACTTCAGCCAGAATTTTAAAATATTTTAAAGCATTAGGCTTGTACTACAGAAGCATGCCGGCTGTGACAGACTGCGCAGAAGAGTGGCCGAGAGGAGCTACCCCTTGCCCAAGGTAAGAGGTGGCGGCCAAGAAGCTACCCCACATCTGAGGTCAGGGTTGGCGGCCAAGAGTGCCAGGCTGCTACAGTGCAGGAGCGGCGAGAGGAGCTACCCCATACCCGAGGTCAGGGGCGGCGGCCGGGAGGAGCTACCCCAAGTCCAAGGAGCTGTGGCTGCCACAGCGCAGGAAGGCCGAGAGGAGCTGCTTCACGTTCAAGGTCAGGAGAGGTGGCCGTGAGGAGATTCCCCTTATCCAAGATAAGGAGCAGCGACTGAGCTTTGCTGGAGCAGCCATGAAGAGATACCCTATGTCCAAATAAGAGAAACCCAAGTAAGAAGGTAGGTGTTGTGAGAGGGCATCAGAGGGCAGACACACTGAAACCATACTCACAGAAAACTAATCAACCTAATCACACGGACCACAGCCTTGTCTAACTCAATGAAACTAAGCCATGCCATGTGGGGCCACCCAGGACAGCTGGGTCATGGTGGAGAGGTCTGACAGAATGTGGTCCGCTGGAGAAGGGAATGGCAAACCACTTCAGTATTCTTGCCTTGAGAACCCCATGAACAGTATGAAAAGGCAAAATGATAGGATACTGAAAGAGGTACTCCCCAGGTGGGTAGGTGCCCAATATGCTGCTGGAGATCAGTGGAGAAATAACTCCAGAAAGAATGAAGGGATGGAGCCAAAGCAAAAACAATACCCAGTTGTGGTTGTGACTGGTGATAGAAGCAAGGTCCGATGCTGTAAAGAGCAATATTACATAAGAACCTGGAATGATAGGTCCATGAATCAAGGCAAATTGGAAGTAGTCAAACAGGAGATGGCAAGAGTGAATGTTGACATTCTAGGAATCAGTGAACTAAAATGGATTGGAATGGGTGAATTTAACTCAGATGACCATTATATCTACTACTGTGGGCAAGAATCCCTTAGAAGAAATGGAATAGCCATCATAGTCATCAAAAAAGTCTGAAATGCAGTACTTGGATGCAATCTCAAAAATGACAGAATGATCTCTGTTCGTTTCCAAGGCAAACCATTCAATATCACGGTGATCCAAGCCTATGCCCCAACCAGTAATGCTGAAGAAGCTGAAGTTGAACGGTTCTATGAAGACCTATAAGACCTTTTAGAACTAACACCCCCAAAAGATGTCCTTTTCATTATAGGGGACTGGAATGCAAAAGTGGCCTTGGAGTATGGAATGAAGCAGGGAAAAGGCTAATAGAGTTTTGCCAAGAAAATGCACTGGTCATAGCAAACACCCTCTTGCAACAACACAAGAGAAGTTGTTGGACACATGAACATCATGGACATCACCAGATGATCAACATTGAAATCATATTGATTATATTCTTTGCAGCCAAAGATGGAGAAGCTCTATACAGTCAACAAAAACAAGACCAGGAGCTGACTATGGCCCAGATCATGGACTCCTTATTGCCAAATTCAGACTTAGATTGAAGAAAGTAGGGAAAACCACTAGGCCATTCAGGAATGACCTAAATCAAATCCCTTATGACTATACAGTGGAAGTGAGAAATAGATTTAAGGGACTAGATCTGATAGAGTACCTGATGACCTATGGAATGAGATTCATGACATTGTACAGGAGACAGGGATCAAGACCATCCCCATGGAAAAGAAATGCAAAAAAGCAAAATGGCTGTCTGGGAAGGCCTTACAAATAGCTGTGAAAAGAAGAGAAGCAAAAGCAAAGGAGAAAAGGAAAGATATAAGCATCTGAATGCAGAGTTCCAAAGAATAGCAAGAAGAGATAAGAAAGCCTCCCTCAGTGATCAATGCAAAGAAATAGAGGAAAACAACAGAACTGGAAAGACTAGAGATCTCTTCAAGAAAATTAGAGATACCAAGGGAACATTTCATGCAAAGATGGGCTCAATAAAGGACAGAATTGGTATGGACCTAACAGAAGCAGAAGGTGAGAAGGTGGCAAGAATACACGGAAGAACTGTACAAAAAAGAGCTTCATGACCCAGATAATCATGATGATGTGATCACTCATCTAGAGCTAGACATCCTGGAATGTGAGGTCAAGTGGGCCTTAGAAAGCATCACTATGAACAAAGCTAGTGGAGGTGATGGAATTCCAGTGGAGCTATTTCAAATTCTGAAAGATGATGCTGTGAAAGTGCTGCACTCAATATGCCAGCAAATTTGGAAAACTCAGCAGTGGCCACAGGACTGGAAAAGGTCAGTTTTCATCCCAACCCCAAAGAAAGGCAATGCCAAAGAATGCTCAAACTACCGCACAATTGCACTCATCTCACATGCTAGTAAAGTAATGCTCAAAATTCCCCAAGCCAGGCTTCAGGAATACGTGAACTGTGAACCTCCAGATGTTCAAACTGGTTTTAGAAAAGGCAGAGGAATCAAAGATCACATTGCCAACATCTGCTGGATCATGGAAAAAGCAAGAGAGTTCCAGAAAAACATCTATTTCTGCTTTCTTGACTATGCTAAATCCTTTGACTGTGTGGATCACAATAAACTGTGGAAAGTTTTAAAAGACATGGGAATACCAGATCACCTGACCTACCTCTTGCGAAACCTGTATGCAGGTCAGGTAGCAACAGTTAGAACTAGACATGGAACAACAGACTGGTTCCAAATAGGAAAAGGAGTACACCAAGGCTGTATATTGTCACCCTGCTTATTTAACTTATATGCAGAGTACATCATGAGAAACGCTGGGCTGGAAGAAGCACAAGCTGGAATCAAGATTGCTGAGAGAAATATCAATAACCTGAGATATGCAGATGACACCAGCCTTATGACAGAAAGTGAAGAGGAACTTAAAAGCCTCTTGATGAAATTGAAAGAGGAGAGTGAAAAAGTTGGCTTAAAGCTCAACATTCAGAAAACGAAGGTCATGGCATCTGGTCCCATCACTTCATGGGTAATAGATGGGGAAACAGTGGAAACAGTGTCAGACTTTATTTTGTGGAGCTCCAAAATCACTGCAGATGGTGATTGCAGCCGTGAAATTAAAAGATGCTTACTCCCTGGAAGGAAAGTTATGACCAACCTAGATAGCATATTGAAAAGCAGAGACATTACTTTGCCAACAAAGGTCTGTCTAGTCAAGGCTATGGTTTTTCCAGTGGTCATGTGTGGATGTGAGAGTTGGACTGTGAAGAAAGCTGAGCACCAAAGAATTGATGCTTTTGAACTGTGGTGTTGGAGAAGATTCTTGAGAATCCCTTGGACTGCAAGGAGATCCAACCAGTCCATTCTAAATGAGATAAGTCTTGGGTGTTCATTGGAAGAACTGATGCTAAAGCTGAGACTCCAATACTTTGCCCACCTCATGTGAAGAGTTGACTCATTGGAGAAGACTCTGCTGGGAGGGATTGGGGGCAGGAGGAGAAGGGGACGACAGAGGATGAGATGGCTGGATGGCATCACTGACTCTATGGACATGAGTTTGAGTGAACTCCAGGAGTTGGTGATGGACAGGGAGGCCTGGCGTGTTGCAATTCATGGGGTTGCAAAGAGTCGGATAGGACTGAGCTACTGAGCTGAACTGAGCTGATATGGTAATTAGAAATAATATATAAAATACATGCATAATTTTCTCTATTTGTGTGAGGATTATACTAGTGATTTTCTCTCCTTTCTCTTTCTCTGAAAGATTAAAAAAGCTCAAATTATGGGAGTTATAAAAATGTACACTTGTACAGCTCTATAAGAAAGACAAATGATAACAATGTATTCATATGGCAGAAATTTGTTGATATCAACAACTTTCAGGCCAAATTAGAATGCTACCATTGATTCAACCCAGGATCTGGCAGCCTAAATTGATATTCAAAATTACTAGCATGGTTCGGTTACTGCTGTGAACCAAATGGGTTAATTTGTGCTTAGTTAGTTAGTTAGTTAGTTAGTTCAGTCGCTCGGTCATGTCTGACTTTTTGCGACCCCATGAATCACAGCACGCCAGGCCTCCCTGTCCATCACCAACTCCTGGAGTTCACTCAAACTCATGTCCATCAAGTCAGTGATGCCATCCAGCCATCTCATCCTCGGTCGTCCCCTTCTCCTCCTGCCCCCAATCCCTCCCAGCATCAGAGTCTTCTCCAATGAGTCAACTCTTCTCATGAGGTGGGCAAAGTATTGGAGTCTCAGCTTTAGCATCATTTCTTCCAAAGAAATCCCAGGGCTGATCTCCTTAAGAGTGGACTGGTTGTATCTTCTTGCAGTCCAAGGGACTCTCAAGAGTCTTCTCCAACACCACAGTTCAAAAGCATCAATTCACAGTCCAACTCTCACATCCATATATGACCACAGGAAAAACCATAACCTTGACCAGATGGACCTTTGTTGGCAAAGTAATGTCTCTGCTGTTGAATATGCTATCTAGGTTGGTGATAACTTTTCTTCCAAGGAGTAAGTGTCTTTTAATTTCACGGCTGCAGTCACCGTCTGCAGTGATTTTGGAGCCCCCCAAAATAAGGTCTGACACTGTTTCCACTGTTTCCCCATCTATTTGCCATGAAGTGATGGGACCAGATGCCATGATCTTAGTTTTCTGAATGTTGAGCTTTAAGCCAACTTTTTCACTCTCCTCTTTACCACGGTTTAAATATATTCTATTTTTGCTCTATTTCTTGGAATATTGGTAATTTATATACAATAATTCTTACCTAATGAGGCTATTCAATTATCCAGTTTCCTATCATTCTGGATAAATGGGCACTGGCTATAACTTTGTTTCCATCATACCATTTGTGATGACGTCGTTTCCAATTTTGAAGATAATTTTATTTATCACACTGGAATTAGCCAATGCCTGGAAAGGTTACATCTGTAAAGTAAACATACAACACTATGGAGCCAAGTGGAGTCCACATGATTTGTTTACATTTAACATTGATTTTTTTTAAAACCTCATTTCCCTGTTTTGTTACAGATGGCTGTGGAAAAAAAACAATAGAATCTCTGAATGAAAAAAATCCCCAGATTACTATGTTGTAAAAACGGGTCCTTGATATTTTCCCTGTTCATCTAGGGAGATGGTGACATCTGCCTTGTTTTCTTTGCCTCTGGTGGTGGGAGTGCAGGTCATTCATGTCTTGATGCTTGGATGTGTCTTCAAACACAGCACGGTGGCAGATAAAAGGAAGGGACTTGTGGCGTTGGCATGGACAGCAGCTGTCAACGGTGGGGAGTGATTATACTATTTACCCATGTTGGTGACTATAGACTATTTTCCTTCATGTTCTAATTTTGATAACTTTATGCAAATAGCAAGGAATCATTAGTATTTTCCTTTTGTTCCCAACAAATGTTTGTGATACTGCTGTGAGGACAATGCTGCTTTTTGACTTACCTTGTTACATTTGGATGATACTAAAGAAAAATATTGACAATTGGTCAAACATTTTATTACCTTGGTACATTGATAGTTTTACAAGCTTACCTCAGATAGTAGAGTATGAGCAAGTTTAGTCTTTCAAGAAATGTCTCTGGAGTTTTATTTCATAATCTTGAAATCATTTGTGGGTTGAGTTCATCAAGTCATACTTGACTTAAATGGCCTGTAATTAAAAGAAAAAATCTTTAATATGTTCTACTTATTGGTTGGATCTTTGTTTGGTCTTTTATGCAAGGCTAGAAAAGATTTTTCCATTACTCCTAAAAAATATAAAGATTTAAATTAGGATTTCACAAAATATCAGATGCATTGTCACCTTTTAATAGATTCTAAATGTGGTACATAGGAGATCTTCTTTTAGCAGTTACTATGAAGTTAGATATTGGCTTATCAATACATTTTCTTAATAAAGCTGTATGTTTTATATATTTATACACATGATGTATTCTTACAAGTGTTTGCTGATATCAGAGAGCAAGCATTTTAATTTACCAAATGAAATGTTGAAAGGAGTGAGTCCTTCTAGACCAGACTTCACTCCCCAGTTACACTAGGAGTAACTTGAATTGCAAAGGCTACATTTTAAGTGTTGAAATATGATGCCTAGAAGCAGGGATCACTGATGGACTTTATGAGGCTTACTCAGTATCTCTTAAGAGGCACTTACCCTGGGAAGTAGTTAATAGCACAGGCTGTCATATCCAACTGCCTGTTCATCAGGAATTCCTCTTGGCTCCATCTATAAACTACATCCAGAATCTGACATCTTTTACCATTTCTGCCGGCATGCTTCCAGGACACCATCACCTCTCACTTGGATTGTTGCCATAATCTGCTAACTGATTACCCTGTTTCTATACTGCTCCCTGTAGGTTCATACTCAATATAGCAGCAAGAGAAATCCCCTGAAAACATGTTAGGCAATGTCATTCCTTTGTTTAAATCCTGCACTGACAGCTCACATCATCCTGAATGAAAGCTCAAATCATTACTACGGCCTTCACGGTTCTACATGACTTGTTCTCTCTCCCCATCACCTCTTTGACCTCCTGTCCCATGAACTCTGTCTCTCCTTCCTTGTACTCCTTCTTCTCCAGCCCCACTGACCTCCTCACTCTTCCTGCCTCATAGCTGTTTCCTCTACCCCAGATCTCTCCATCAACTACTCTCTCACTTCTATCCATTCTTTGTGCAATGCTTCAAATGTTACATTCTGAGACTGCCCTTGACCTCCCTGTCTTATCCCACTCTTAATCTCTTCAACCTATTTTTTCCCCATAGCACTTATTGTGTTGACCAAAAGTTCATTTGGGTTTTTCTGTAGTTTCTTACAGCTGTTAAGATGTTACAGAAAAACCTGAATGAAAGTTTTGGCCAACCTAGTATTATTTTTACATTTTCCTTTATTTCTCTTCCACTAGAATATGAACTTCATGAAGAAAAGGATTTTGACTGTTTTGTTCACTGAGCTACCCTCGGGAACTAGCACATTATAGATGTTCAATAGATGTTTGTTGAATGAATGAATGAACTGCTATTTTATGACAGTGGCAGAAATGAGTGCTTGGATCACTCTGATATGTGCTACCACCTTCTGTTGAAATGTGTTAGTATCTTTGGGGTGGGGGGCATCAATAAATAGCTCCCCCTGCTTGGTTTAGGTCTAAAGCAATTTATATATAAAGCTTAATTTCAAGGGAAAGATGGCAAAAATATCACCTTATTTCTGAAAGGACAGTAAACATCCATATGTCTGTAGGCAATATGTCAGTTACCTAATACTGAATCCCCCAATTAGGTATATAGATAGATAGATAGTTAGCTACAAAGCAATACTGGACCATGGAAGATCTCTCCCAACAGGAGCAGAATAAGTTCATGGAGAAGCGGAGAAGAATTCCCACTCCTCAGAATAAGGAGAGAGAAGGAGCTGGGCTATTCATCCAGTTTCTTTCTCCGAATTAAAAAATAGCATGTTTTCCTTCTTGGAGGTGGGTATGAGATGGAGCAGTTGAAGTGAATATAGAAGAATGTGTGGTGAGAGTATGGAGAGAGGCTGGAAGTGTTACTCTAATAAATATATCTTCATCCAGAAGAAAACATCAGGTATGGAAAAGAAGAGTTTTCCCTGAATGATACCTATATTATTTCTCTCTTGAAATTGTTTTTGGCTAAAAGTAATAGATTTAAGATATTTGGAATGTTACTGTTGCTTTCAGAAAACCCATGGAGATAGAAAAAAGTCAGTCAATATGCTTGGAATGGAAAGAACTGTTCAAAATATAAAACTGGGATCTAACCCATCAACTGTCAAAGAAAAGTTAGGAGACGGCTGTGCTGTTAAAATAAGGATCCTTCAATAGTGCCACAATTCTAATAATACTGCCAGTGTTTTCAAATCACAGACCATTCTTTTGGGTTTTCTTCAAGGTAATGAGAGGCACATCATAAAGAAAACACAGATATATATGGGTGTCTTTTATGTCCCAATCACAGGAAATATAATAGTGCACAAAATAAATATAGTTCTTACCCTTATATGGAGAAGGTGTATAAGTAGATGTCAAGTGAAAATAAAATTATCAATAGTACCAGACAGGTATGCACATTAAAGTTAAAAGTGAGAAATAATCAATGTTTACAGATTGTTCCTCATGTCACAGGCACAGTAGCAAGTACAAGGGGTATAAAAATAAAAAACAGTCTTGCCCTTAACAAATAGAAAATTTGAAATGGAAGATAGAAATAAGCATAAAGTTAAAATAAACTTTTAAATGTACTATATGTTGGCCTGTACATGGACCTTTAGTGACCCAGAGAAAGAAAACTTAATTCAGGTTTAGCTTTCAAGAAGGCTTCTTAGAGAGGCGAGTTTAAGCAATTGTATAGAAATAGCAAATGAGAAAAGAAAGTGAATTGAAAGATAGGTTTGAGATGCCCACTCACAGTATAAAGATAAAGAGATGAAAACATGGAGAAAGCTAAGAGATAAATAGGATAATATGATCAATTTCCACATATGTGTAATTAGAGTAAAAGGAGAGAGTAGAAAGGATGAAGGGAAAGATGAAAGCGCAGACTTTTCCAGGGAAAAGTGATTGGTGCCCTCAGATTTTAAAAAGTCATATTTATAATCAGTAAAACTAAAAAGAGAATGGAATAAAGCCATGTTAAGACACATAAAGACCAAGTGTTTATCACCCACACACTTCTGAAGAACATACTCTCAATGATGAAGTTCAACACAGAAGAAAAGAGTGGTCACAAAAATCAATGGTAACAAAGGGAGCAAGGACAAGCCAGAAAGTTTGTCTTTGAAGATCTGGGGGAAGAGAGAAGTGGAGAGAGACCCAGGGGAGAAGTAAGCGGAGGCCTGTGATGGGCTAGTCTTGTCTTTACTATGGGTCTGGGCTTTATCTGAAGGTTCAGGGAATGATGGAATGGTCTTAGCAAGGTAATGACATGGTTAGATGTGCCTTAGTAAGATCCCTGGCAGGAGGCTTGAGAATGTTGGAAGGAAAGAAGGCCAATGTCATGAGGCCAGTTAGATGTTGTGGGTGTAATTTAGATGAGAAGAAAAGAGGACCCGAGTGAAGATGAAACAAGGAGGAAAGCAAGCAGATTCTGGAACATTTAAGAGATAGAACCTCAGCACTCAGTAATGATGCTATTGGGAGAAAGATAGGAAGCATCAGGGATGTTCTTGTTACAGCCATTTCAGTTGAGTGCAGCTGTATTGGAGGAGCCACGGGAGGTGACAATGGGAGCACAGATAACATGAGAGTTCTTACATAGTAGTAAGAACTCATCAATGAATGGGTGATGAGACTTAGGACTTAGTCCTAAGCTTAGAAGAGTCACTAGAGGAAGACCAGAGTGAAGGAAGATTTTAGGATGGGAGGCTTATTAGCAAGTTTACAAGGTAATGAGTGGAGACCAAAGAAGAAGGCAAGTGTTAAAGGATGAGACAGGACAAGAGATGCCTGGTAGAATAAGGGCCTGGGGAGGCAGGAGGTAGAATGTTACATACAAGGAAGGATAGGGAAAGAGGCAGATGTAAGAAACTCACAACTCTCCTCCTCTGAAAGTAGCATCAGAACAATGATGAATGGATTAGTGATTCAGTGTGTGAAAATATGGGTAAATAGTGGACACATTCAGGCAGGTCCTAAGCAGCATAACTAACAAAAATAAGCATTTTTTTTTTCAAGATAAGTGCAGTAGACCTCTAGTGGTCACAAAGAATATCCAGAAATCTAATGGTCGAGAGCAAAATTATTTCAATTTTATTCCAAAATGTCTAGGGAAAATTTATTTACAAAAGAACAAACAGATAAAAACATTGCTCTACAACACTGTAGGTCCTGTTGTATGTAATCTTTGTTGTGTTCAGTTTCTTATCAATATGGTTTAATGGCATACGCTTTATGAATTCACTTTTATAATTAACTACTAAGAGTGAATGGCTTGTGAAAATGAAACTAGTAATCTTTTAATTATGATTAAAACTTTAAAAATAAACCTGCAGGAATTGACTGATTACTTATGTGGAGAATTTCATGTACAAATGAGATAAGATAAAAGCATTTATTCATTTTCAAATAGAGAAAAGGAGAGAGAGACAAATATAAACAAATGAGCTCTTGATTGCCTAAGTCACAGATATGACAAAAAGAGTGAATTTAAAAACAAGAATAGAAACAGGGNAACAAATGAGCTCTTGATTGCCTAAGTCACAGATATGACAAAAAGAGTGAATTTAAAAACAACAATAGAAACAGGGTTTTTAAAAAATTGAATAAAAATATAAAACTATAAAAAGAAAACTATTTAAATCCTTAATTTTCATAATGATATCCTATTGTCAGATTACTTTGAGTAAGCTCAGGGAAAAATTGCTTGTTGATGTAAACTGTGATTCTTTTAGGAGCCTGTTTTCTTTTTTACTTTTGTAAGTATAGTTGATTCACAATGTTTTCTTAATTTCTGCTGTACAGCTAAGTGAGTGTTTTCCAAAGGAGATCAAATTGAGTGTATTCTCAAGTTCAGTTCAGTTCAGTTCAGTCGCTCAGTCGTGTCCGACTCTTTGTGACCCCATGAGTCGCAGCACGCCAGGCCTCCCTGTTCATCACCAACTCCCAGAGTTCACTCAAACTCACATCCATAGAGTCAGTGATGCCATCCAGCCATCTCATCCTCGGTCGTCCCCTTCTCCTCCTGCCCCCAATCCCTCCCAGCATCAGAGTCTTTTCCAATGA
>SJYQ01002895.1:429809-601989 GCA_006410935.1 Redunca redunca | reverse complement strand
CCTATTTGGAAGCAGTCTGTTGTTCCATGTCCAGTTTTAACTATTGCTTCCAGACCTGCATACTGATTTCTCAAGAGGCAGGTCAGGTGGTCTAGTATTCCCATCTCTTTCAGAATTTTCCACAGTTTATTGTGATCCACACAGTCAAAGGCTTTGGCATAGTCAGTAAAACAGAAACTGATGTTTTTCTGGAACTCTTTTGCTTTTTCCATGATCCAGCAGATGTTGGCAATATGATCTCTGGTTCCTCTGCCTTTTCTAAAACCAGCTTGAACATCTGGAAGTTCCTGGTTCACGTATTGCTGAAGCCTGGCTTGGAGAATTTTAAGCATTACTTTACTAGCGTGTGAGATGAGTGCAATTGTGCGGTAGTTTGAGCATTCTTTGGCATTTCCTTTCTTTGGGATTGGGATGAAAACTGACCTTTTCCAGTCCTGTGGCCACTGCTGAGTTTTCCAAATTTGCTGGCATATTGAGTGCAGCACTTTCACAGCATCATCTTTCAGGATTTGAAAGAGCTCAACTGGAATTCCATCACCTCCACTAGCTTTGTTCGTAGTGATGCTTCCTAAGGCCCACTTGACTTCGCATTCCAGGATGTCTGGCTCTAGGTGAGTGATCACACCATCGTGATTATCTGCATGTAATTACTTCATATGTTTTGTTCAGTTCCTGAGTTTACAGAGAGAGGCAAAGCCAAGGTCAATTTTTCTGTCATGAATGGAAGCAGAAGCATTAGGCAATAGAGGTAAAAATTAACTAAGCATTAACTTTCCCTTGAATTCGGAAGAGGAATTCTGTTATTCTGTTATATTCTTCAAGGATACTTAGAATGCCTTCCAAATTTGATACAATAATGTATGCAGTTTTATATAACATAAAGGTCAAACTCCTTAAGAATGATTCCTTGCATCTTAAAGGACACACAAAATAGGGTTCTCTCTCCAGTGAATGACAGTAAAAACTTTTTTCACAGTCGATCAATTTTTAGCAATAGAATGGTTATCGATTGAACTCACTAAGTATTTTCCTGAGAAAACTATCAAAGAATTGACAAAAGTAGAACCTGTTAAAAATACGCAAAACAACCCAGAGAACAGATGGAACCAATAAGCGGAATCTAGAAATAATTTTTAAAATCCTTGGTGAATGTTTTTGTCAAGTTTCAGAAATGCCAATCATGCTCTCTAAATCACAGTAATATTGAATGTAAAATAAAATCTGGTTTCCATATCTTTTCTATCTGATATGACACATTATAGTTAACGTGCCATTTACAAAAACAAGCATACTATTAAATAAATTGAATTAGTCATCCAGAGAGCATTTACCTATTTCCTCACACCCTGAAGAAGAGATAGACTTCAAGCAAGAGCCTGGTGTTTTCTAGATCAGTGTAGAGCCGTCATGTAATTAAATGCGAATAGGCCTGTATGCTCAGAAGCCTGTCCACAACCGTTCCTGGTTATCTAGCTGACGTTAAGGCTATTGAGTATTTTCCTCTCTTCACTATTTCCCCCCAGCCCTGCTGGGGGCTTCCTATCTTACTGAGAGTAAGGATTGAAGATGCTTCTTGAACGGACACAGCGTTGGTAATTGTTGGAGCTAAGCGGTGGTGTCGTGGGGGTCATGTCCCGTCTTCCGCAGTATCAGCCTTCTGGTCTTCCTCTCCCCCCTTTCCCTGCGGCCACAGCTTTCCAAGGCTTGTTCTCGCTGCCCTGACTCGTCCGCATCGCCTTGCCTCGTAGCCCTTTCACCTACAGACTCGGACCGTCTCTGCCTCCCTCGCCTCCGGTGGCAATCCCGTTCTTTCATCTCTTCAACCTTCACTTAATCATCTGACCTGAGCATGGGCTTCTCCACGAGCTCCTTGCCCCCCGGCAGAGTCCACCCCCTCTTAGCACTTCCTGTGTGGACTCCTGACCTGCCACTGTTAACAGAGCTGCCTTCAGAGCCCTTGGTCCTGGCCGAGTCCATCTTCAGAGCTGCCTGGCTTCTTTACGTCTGGTCGGTCTTCTGAGAATCAGTGAGGAACATCTCCACTGTGTCCTGTGCTCCCCAGCTGTAACCGGAGCCTCACCGCTGTTTGGTAGACCAGTTACCCATCTTTTTAACTGGCAACTGCCACCGTATACCTTGCCACAGATTCCCTTATTTCCGGAAGATGACTTATCACTCACTTTATTATTTTTTAATTTACTTATTTTAATTGGAGGCTAATTACTGTACAGTATTGTAGTGGTTTTGCCATACATTGCCATGAGTCAGCCATGGGTGTACACGTGTTCCCCATCCTCTCACTTTAAAGATAGCAAGGTAACAAGCAGACCCCCAGCTTCCCTTTCCCTTTGTAAAGTCTTCTCTATTGTTTTCCATTTTCTGGTCTCTCTGCACAGCTGTGGTAATGGCCCTGCTTACTTTCAAAATAAGCTCTCCCTGTAAGGCTCATCTTTGTAATCCTCAGCACCCCATCTTTTAATCCAGAGCCTATCTCAAGACTTTCCTCCCTCTGTATCTTTGCTTCTGGAAAATTCATTGTGTGCTTAGGATGTCTGCTTCCTCCCTGAGCCCTGACGCCTTCAGCCCCACCATCTGTGGGGCGCTGTTATCTAGTCACCCAGGCTGCTCTGAGTTATCTCACCTAGTTGCCCGGGCTGCATGAGCCCTGACGCCTTCACCCCCACCATCTGTGGGGCGCTGTTATCTCACCTAGTCGCCCAGGCTACTCTGAGTTATCTCACCCAGTAGCCTGGGCTGCCTTTCATTTTTATAACTCTGTTGCTATTCACTCTCTCTCCGGAACTCTTTTCCTTTGGTTTCTGCAGTGGCTGACTCTTCTCTGACCTCATGAAGGAATAAATGAAGGCGGAGCTGAAGACTGAGTGGGTAACAAGAACACAGCCAGGATGGACGAGGCTGATGTGTTCACGGCCAATGGGGGCTTGGAGATGGGGGCTCTTCTCAGGCCTGGAAGGTCACTCACTAAGGCAGGTGCCAACCCGAGCACATGAAGGAAGGCTTATAACTGGAGTGTGGAGCCGATGATTTAGAGCTGGGGGGACGTTCTTACAGCGGCAGCACTCGGAATCACCATTGCGGTAGACAGCCCTGAGTGGCAGTTTCGCCTGGCTGGTGCTGGAGGACCGCCCGTGTGAGCGGGCCTGATGCCTGGGTCGGTGGGGACGGTTTTACAGGCTCCGTGCTTTCCTGAGACTGTCACGGGCAGGTTTCAGACAGCGCCTCTTTACGCTTTCCTCGTGGACTGCCTGGAAGTGGTCGAGGACCTAAAAAGAATTGTCCCCAAACTAGTCCTTTAGCCCTCGCCCTTTTGGTTAGTTCAGGCGCTGGTTGGGCAGGGTGCCACAATTCTATCACTATCCAGTCTTCTCTGCTTTTGACTGAATGCACCGAACTTGGGTTCATGCATTCTTTACAAGATGACCGGAAGGGGCTGAGGGTCAGGCCAAGGGCCGGTGGCAGGGAGTTTGTGATAGATTCGACTAGCTCAGAGCGTTCGCTCCATGACTGCTCAATGGGGGAGGCTACGTGAGCAGAGGAGACCCGGCCAGGAAGGCTGTCACCGTGGTGACCTGGGCGGCTCTGGGACATCAGGCGGCTTTCAGGCTGCTAGTGGGGCTTGTTCTGCAACACTTCCTGTGCTCTCTTCTCCTCAAAGCATGTAAGTAGACGTGAGGGCCTGGTTTGCTCAACTTCATTCCGTTCAGTTCAGTCGCTCAGTCATGTCCGACTCTTTGTGACCCCACGGACCGCAGCACATCAGGCCTCCCTGTCCATCACCAGCTCCCGGAGTCCATCCAAACCCACGTCCATTGAGTCGGTGATGCCATCTAGCCATCTCAGCCTCTGTCATCCCCTTCTCCTGCCCTCAATCTTTCCCAGCATCAGGGTCTTTTCCAGTGAATCAACTCTTCGCAACAGGTGGCCAAAGTATTGGAGTTTCAGCTTTAGCATCAGTCTTTCCAAAGAATACCCAGGACTGATCTCCTTTAGGATGGACTGGTTGGATCTCCTTGCAGTCCAAGGGACTCTCAAAAGTCTTCTCCAGCACCACAGTTCAGAAGATAGATACTCAGCTTCATAGATACATAAAATCTGGCCTCTTGCTCACTGGTTGAAACTAGCGTTCCTGATGGGAACGTGCAGTGCCTCTGACTCCTTCACCTGCGTCCATGGTGGTGGTTTAGTTGCTGAGTCGTGTCTGACTCTTGTGACTGTGTGGACTATAGCCTACCAGGCTTCTCTGTCCATGGGACTCTCCCGGCAAGAATACTGGAGTGGTTGCCATTTCCTTCTCCAGAGGATCTTCCCAACCCAGGAATCAAACGTGGGTCTCCCTCATTGCAGGAAGATTCTTTACTTACTGAGCTGAAGTAAGAGTGAGGGAAGCCCCACCCTTCATCCTTGGCAGCATTTAGACTGAGAGATGTGTTTCTATATATGTGTGTGTCGTGATTTTTTTCCACTTACTGTTGGCATCTTTCTGTATTACTTTCATGCTCTTTGATAGCAATCCCTGTGATTTCCTTATTCAGGTAAGCTCTTCAGTAGCTTAGACACAGAGACCTTGGTGTTCCATTGACTATCATTCTGCACCTGGGTCTGTGGTTTGATCAGAGGTAGAGAAAAGAACATTACTCCCAAGTTGACCACATAGTGCACCTCCATTGTTGAGTGTTCAGTCATGCAGAGTTTTCAGGTAAGTCTTTATTTTCTTAGTAGTACTATTACGTTCTCTACTACACCCCACAATAAATAACTGAATGGCTGCGTCATTGCCCAGGGCCCTCCAGTGGGCCTGTTGGGTTACTTTGTGTACTTGTGTTAATGGTGGTCATTGCTGGTAACGCTGCAGGATCTCCTCTCCCTCTCCCTTACCGTTCCCCTGCATTAATTTGATTACCCAAGGTGGCTTTGTTGAGAGTACTATGTACAAAAGGGTGTATTATTAGCAGTCGTTTTAAAAATCATTTGCAAGCAAACTGCTAAGTCAGTGCCCCATAATCATGTTGACTACTTCTGTTCTTTGCAGAATCCTCTTTATTCTTTAGAAATGTCATACTATAGAGAACTTCTGGTCTAACTGGAAGTATGGGCTGGCGTGCACCCTAATGGAGCCCCTCCAGGGTAAGAGCATTCCTTCTGTCATAAAGGGGATTGTGCGTTTACCAGTCACGAGGAAGGGCCATACTTCATGTCAGAGTTCTTCTACAGTCTTTTTGTTTTAAGTCTTTCCTTCTCTTCAGGAGAACTGAAGCTGGTTTTGAAACCAGAAAGGCATTTTCAAGGATAATTATCTTTTTTTCTTTTGTCAAAAAGAAAATTTTTCTTCCCTCCTCGCTACAAGAGCTGCCTCTGTCGGTTTTGCTGTTCTGAGTCTCTGTTGCCCTCACAGTCCCCTTGAAGCGTCTGTTCTTTAAGTCACACAGCTCTGCCCCAAGCCTCCTACCCTTGCGCTCATGTGATAGGATCAGAAAGCTTGTGGCGGAAGCGTTTTCCTTTCCAGGGTGGTCTTTGGGTATCAGCCCAGAAAGGGCTTCAGTCATGATAATGTATAAAGTGGGGAGGAGTTGGTGAAATTTCTTTACCACTGCCATTTGGGCAGGGCCTTCAAGAACTGCTGGAGGTGGGGGAAAGCAATTTCCCCCCCAGATCAGAAGTCCATATCGAGCAAAATAAATTTCTGTGGTTTTGGAGGGTGGAAACCAAGGGGATTTTAATTTGTCTCAGGGTGGCTAACACTTTGTCCCTGGTGGGAGTCGCAGTCTTGATGCTTTTATAATGATCGCACAGTAGCTCGCGTTTACTGAACTCCTGTTACGGCCCAGGTCTATATAGAAAAGTGAATTTCAGTCTATGACGCAAATACGCAAACATAGTTCCTTTTTTACTGAGGTGACAGTTCACATATCACGAAATCCACCCTTTGGAAGGGTTCAAGGTGGTGGGTTTTAACTCACAAAGTTGTACGACCTTCACCACTGTTTAATTCCAGAAAGTTTCTTCATTGCCCCTGCAAGTCAGATGCCCACTGGCCGTCGCCCCTCATCTCCCCCACTCCCCAGACCCTGGTGTCCACGCTTCTACTTTCTGTTTCTGGATTTGCCGGTTTTAGGTACTTTATATAAATTGATCAAACAATATATGAAATCTTGTGTCTGGCTTCCTTCAGTTAGCTTATGTTTATAACATGAGTCATTTATGTTTATACTCATGAATCATTTATGTACCTCATTTTTATGGCCAAATAATATTCCATTGTATGGATATATCACATTTAATTCATCCACTGGTTAACGGACCTTTGGACGGTTGCTACATTTTGGCTATTATGGATAATGCTGCTATGAAAATTCGTGCGCGAGTTTTTCAGCATTCATGTTGCACATGCTTTCATTTCTCTTGGGTGAAATGGAATTTCCGGGCCATATGGTAACTACGTTATAACTTTTCAAGAAACTGCCAAACTGTTTTCCAAAGCGGCATTTACTTTCTCATCAGCAATATGTGAAGGTTCCAATTTTTCCGTGTTCTCAGCAACGCATTATTACCTTTTATATTATAACCATCCTAATGGTGTGAAATGCGGTTTCTCATCGTGGAGATGCGTTGTCTCTTATCATCTACAAGTCAGTTTACTTTCCATTTTAAGCTTCCCTCCTGCTAGGCCTGAAGTCAGTGAGTTTTGGTGTTTTCCACCTGAGGTCGTGTCAGGATCCTGGGAGACTCTCCCGGGACCTGGGTGTTGGTGGGTCAGAAACAGAGCTGACTGCCCCTGAATCACCCCCTGCTAACGCAGCCTGCAGCCTTGCCCACGTGGCCAGTGTTCGTGCAGTCCCTCCCCTCTCGGTGGGGAGCTGCAGGGCCCCGGCCGCACGGGCACCGAGCCTCGTATGCTGCTCTGCTCCGCTCTGACCCCAGCGTGGGGCTAGGTCTCAGTTCACCTTGCCCACCACCCTAGGATCTAGCTTCCTTTAGTCCCGAGGGAATCTAGCCCGAGGCAAGTCTTCTTCCTTTCACCTTTCTCCACAGCCCCAAATCTTTCTTTCTTCCACCCTCAACTGTGGGGATTAAGACTGTGGAAACAAAAGCCAGGAAGGCAAGTGTTTTACCAGGAAATAAAATGGTTTCTGCCACACGGCGTGCTTCCTCCTGGCCAGCACTCATAGAACCTGCTCCTGCCTGTGTGTGGGGAAAACTAAAAGTTTCAGGGTAGGCCAGGCCTCCTCTGTCTGCTTTTAAGTGATGCTGCCCACACACCGAACCCCTAGAGTGCGAGGAGCAGGCAGCTAAAGGCACCATCTCCAGATGTCGCCTCGTCACACATGCTGTTTCCACCTGAACTCTTACAACCTGGGAATAGGGATTATCACCCACATTTTCAGGCGGAGAAGCTGAGGCTCTGAGAGATTAAGTAGCATATTTGCAGATAATAGATACTGGGTTGAAGTAACTGAACTTACCCAGGATCATACAGTTGCTGAGTAATAAAACTGGGCCTCACACTCTAAAATTCAAACTCTCCTCTTGACCTCACTATTTAAAGGGAACTGATAGTTAGGCTCCAAACTACTACCGGTTGACTACTTGCAACCCGACACTGAATTTTACCACTAAATTCCCCAGATGGAATTATTGCTTCTTTTTTATCCTGCAAAAAGATAATCAACTGCACTATAAACATGGATCTGGGGCTTCTTGTGTGCTCTGCAAGTCAGGGAAAGGGTAAACGTCAGTACGTGCGTCTAGATGCCTGGAATGCAGACGTTCTAGACTCTCCTTTGAGCCAACTTTGCCCAGGGGGCTTGGCCTGCAGAGGGCTCGGAGCCGGTGCTGGGGGGTGGGCGTGGCAGGGATGCGATTGTTCTTCCAGCGAGTGGCCTTCCTGGTCCCTCAGCCTTTCCTGGGGCCTCTATCTTGGTCTGCCCTCCCGGTAGTTCCCCCACTGCTCTTGGCCCGGAAATTGCCTTCTCGGCTCAGCGTTTACCCTGTCCATAGGGAGCCCAGGCCGTATCAGCAAGCGTGTGAATTTACCGTTTGCAGTTGACATCGTCTCTTCTAAAACTTTTATTTCATGTAGCCCCAAAGGTCTCGTTCTGCCTGTGTTTCTTCCTTCATCAAAACGTGCTCCTCCAAGTGTTGCCATCAGCTATTCACGCCTCCATCAGTTCAGCTAAATTGGCTGGGAGTGCATGCGTACTCTGAGAGACTTTTTCTTGCATTGCGGGAAAAAAATTTTTTTTCTTCATTAATAAAATTTTAACTTCCATGGAGCTGACTAGCTTACGGGTTGATTTTCTAAAAGTGAAGCCTATGTTGGTCAAATGATGAACGCTAACATTCACAGAAAACTTCATTCCAGAGCAGGCAAGGACTAACGCTTTGTGTGTATGACGTCATTTAGAGGCACGGCGACGGCTCTTAGACGCAGGTGTCGTCATTCCGCGGGTTGGCAGGCGAGGCCACTGAGGGTTTGCGGTGCTGAGTGCTCTTCCCAGTTTACTCGGTTAATAAGTGTGGGACTAGAAATTTGACCCAGGAGTTTCTGCCTGTAAAATGCTCTCCAGTTGGCTGCAGACTCCTTTCAAGCTAGCTTTTACGACCTCAAAGACACATGAGAACACCGCCTCTGGAAATGAGTGCATGTCCCAGAGGGTGGCTGGGATGGAGCAGAAGAGGCATGGAATGTTATGGAGAGGAGGTCAGATATGCGCCCATCAGTTTCGGAGTAAACGTGCGCTCTCCCAGCGCCTCACTCCCGATTTGCATGTTAGGATCCTAATTGTCAGGGCATGAGGGGGCGGAGCCTTCTGAAGGCGCTTTGGTCTAGATGAGGCCATAGAGAGAAGCCCCCGCGCCAGGATTAATGCCCTGGGAAGCAGAGGAAGAGGCTCCAGAGTGCTGCCTTCTCGTGTGAGGGCACAGGGGGAAGGCATCCTTTGTGAGCCGGGTAGCAGACCTTCACCGAGCGTCTTGATCTTAGACGTCCCAGCCTCCAGAGACATTTTTAGAAATCAATGTTAACTATGTAAGTTGCTCTGTCTTGTTACAGCACCCTACCTTAAAATATCACTGGCCCAAAACTCTTACCTTCCCAAGAAATCTCTTAGGATTATTTTCTTTGGGGCCAAAAGGCTTTGGATTCCAAGAGTTCAGATTTCCATGTGTATTTGTGTGTGTGTTTATATGGAAGACCATTGTGCCTTTGGCCGTTTCCAGCCAGCCAGCTTCCACGTGAGCAGGAGTGGATTTTGGAACCAGGGCCGAAGAAACGGAACGCAGACGGACTCACCTTCTGGGCGAGAGGCGGGCGCAGTGAGGGGTGTGCCGGGACCACGGATGAGCGCTCTGCGGGAGGGGCCCTCCCTGCTGTCAACTTAGCTCTGATGCAGACGGTCACCACGGTACTCTGAGGCCTGAAAGAAATCGGAAAATTTCATGGACGCATTAGAAAGAAAGGTCCCCTGGCTTGCAGGGATGAACGTGGCGTCTGTCACAAGCACTGTGGTTTAAGCCTCAGCAGAGAGGCAGTTTGGAAAAGGCCGTCTAATTAGGCATCGCTGTCTTGTCAACATTTCCTTGTTGTAGCTTCTTTTTTCACCCACCCCATCAATAGACTTAGTTCTCCAACTTTCAGAAAAATCCTCCCTAAGCTATAGATTTCTATCCCTTTCTGTGATTCTGAAACGTCCCAAGAATTTGGGTCCTTGTCCCTCCCCTGCCTTCTCTTTGGACTTCTCACCCCCTTGGGACTGGGCTTCTGCCTTCATGAGAGTAAGGCTGGTTCCACGGGGAACATTAGGAAATGGGGCGCGAGAAGGCTGCCAGCCGTCTTGTCCAAGGACATGTTCCCGCCGGCGCCACGGAGCCGGCTGCAGCGTCTGGCTCTGAGGACCCTCCCACCGCGGACGCCGCCGTCATGCTCTCCCCCGGCCCCTCTCCTGCACTTCTTCACTAGGGCTGCTGTAAGCGAGTGCCACCCGCGCGGCGGCCTAAAGCCCAGAAGTGGACCGTCTCAGCGCTCTGGTCACTGGAAGCCCACACCCAGGCGCCACGTCCCCAGGCCGGCTCCTCCCGAGAGCGGAGGGGAGAATCTGCTCTCCTCGGCCCGTGGACGGCCGCTTTGGCTCTGTGTCCCTCCACGCTGTGTCCTCTCTACGTGTTTCTTGCCCTGTGTCCACATTTCCCCTTTTTTAAGGACTACAGCCATATGGGACTGGGGCTGGACCACCCGCCTGCGGGAACGCCCCTGTGAAGACCCTGTGTCTAAACGAGGCCCCACCTGGGCCACTGCCATTTGGGCTGCAGCCTGTCCTTTTCTGGAGAGACACAGCCCAGCCCAGAGCTCTCGGCACACCCGTTCTAGCTGCTGTCGTTCACCTGGCCCTGACCTAGGAGCTGGGAGTCTAGAATCACCTGGTGCCCACCTGCAGAAGGACTCAGAGTCCAGTGGGTGGACCAGCCCGACCCTTGACTGTGTCTTGGGCCCGACAAGGTGGGGAGTTAGCACATCTTCTGGATGGATCCACAGCCCAGCCCTGGGGATTCCCAGGAGTGAAAGCGAAGGACAGAAATGCTGGGAGAGGGAGTGTGACTGTGAGGGAACAGGGGACGACAGGCAGAGGTGCGAGAGGCCGGGTCACCGTCGGGAAGAGTCTCCCCGCGCACCTGCTGCAATACTGCCGGCGGTGGCCGAGCGGCGCCCCCCCTCAGCAGTGGGATGGCAGAGCATCTCCCCACCAGCCCCAGTCTGGCGGTGGAGGGGCTGAGGGGTGCCCGCCCGGGAGAGGGTGGGCTTGGGGGCGGGTGGCCCCAGAGGCAGGCCTTCTGGCCCCCTCTAAGCACTCTCTTCTTTGGCCTCCTCACGCACTCAGATCTGGGAGTTATAGCCGAAAGGCAAAGGCTTTCAGAGAAGAGCAGTGTGTGGGCCTGAAGAATGGGGTAGCTTTCTCAGGCACAGAGCTGCTTGGACAAGCAGAAAGCCTGAGGGCTGATTGGACCCGGCCTGTGAACACGCAGAAAGTGGAATTGTTGGTTGCTCAGTCATGTCCGACTCTCTGTGACCCCATGGACTGCAGCACGCCAGGCCTCCCTGTCCATCACCAACTCCTGGAGTTTACTCAAACTCATGTGCATCAAGTCAGTGATGCCATCCAGCCATCTCAGATGTGGTACCTTTAGTCAAAATGATACGAGGCAGAAGGTGCGATTCCAACAGAGGTCAAGCATCCTCCCTGTCATGGTTTCCTAACAATTGGCTGAGACTTCCTGCTGCTCCAAATGAACTGCTGGAAAGAGCCCGGGGGGCTTTGAAGCGGTGTGCTCAGGGTGCTGTCGGACTGTCTTTGGGCTGGTTTGTTATGACATACGCATTGCAGTTGGCTCAAGCTATACGTACAAACATTTCAAGTTGAAATGAATATTAGCTGTCCAAGAATTTTATGGTCATCAGACTCTTCAGAGCCCTAAGGTTTCCAAGGGAAGCTTCAGGAGTGGGCTTCTAGCCTGCCTATCTCGCTTTGATTAAAAGCAGAGGAGGAGCTTTGGTTAAAAGCAGAGTGCGTCTCTTTCTTACTACAGATGATTAAAACAAACAAACAAACCAGCAACAGGTTCCCCTGGTGGTCAAGAATCAGCCTGCCAAGACGCGGGTTCAATCCCTGAGCCAGGAAGACCCCACGTGCTGTAGGGACGCGGGTTCGATCCCTGAGCCAGGAAGACCGCGCGTGCTGTAGAGTAACCAAGCCCGTGCAGCACAGCTGCTGAGCTCTGCCCGCTGAGCTGCAGCTCCGGAGCCCCCGGCCCCAGACCTCGCGTCTGCAGCAAGAGAAGCCCCTGCGGCGAGAAGCCCACCAGCCACAGCTAGAGAGGAGTCCCTGCTGCAGCGGAGGCCCAGCACAGCCAGAAGAAGCAGACACAGTGAGGCATCAAAAAAGGCAGGGAGCTTGAGAGGACACACCCTGGAGCTGGCACAGTGAGGCATCAAAAAAGGCAGGGAGCTTGAGAGGGCAGACCCCGGAGCTGGCACAGTGAGGCATCAAAAAAGGCAGGGAGCTTGAGAGGACAGACCCCGGAGCTGGCACAGTGAGGCATCAAAAAAGGCAGGGAGCTTGAGAGGGCAGACCCCGGAGCTGGCACAGTGAGGCATCAAAAAAGGCAGGGAGCTTGAGAGGACACACCCTGGAGCTGGCACAGTGAGGCATCAAAAAAGGCAGGGAGCTTGAGAGGGCAGACCCCGGAGCTGGGTCCTGTCCCTGACCCACCATGCGTGGCCGCGTGGCCTTGTGGAAACTTCTTAATCTCTCTGTACTTAAGTTTATTTCCCTGTAAAAGGAAACTTGTAACCAGACTTCACCTCATAGGATTTTGTGAGGATTAACATGAGTAAAATACACGTGAGGTAAAATACGGGTTTAGAACCAAGACACCCTCAGCGCACACGCTCAGGGAGCACTCTGGTTGCTGCTGTCATTATGACTTATTTCAGATAGCAGGGTATTTGTTCTGTTCTGTTCAGTCACTCAGTCGTGTCTGACTCTGCGACCCCATGGACCGCAGCACGCCAGGCCTCCCGGTCCATCACCAACACCCAGAGCTTATTCAAACTCATGTCCATCAAGTCAGTGATGCCATCCAACCATCTCATCCTCTGTCATCCCCTTCTCCTCCCGCCTTCAATCTTTCCCGGCATCAGGGTCTTTTCCAGTGAGTCAGCTCTTCACGTCAGGTGGCCAGAGTATTGGAGTTTCAGCTTTAGCATCAGTCCTTCCAATGAATATTCAGGACTGATTCCCTTTAGGCTTAACTGGTTAGATAAAACTTGATTTGAGAATGAGATTTTTATAAAAAGTTTAGGACCCACACTTTCTAGTTATTTTCCACAATTTCACAAAGGGGGAGGCTGCGATTCACTCATAATCACAGAGTTAGTAGGAGACTGAGGTCTCGGAGCCCCTGACTCTTAATACGCGCTCTCTCCCCACAGCCCCGACCTCTACCAGCTTTTGACACCCTCGTTCTTTCCCTGCAGTCATCATTATTCCACAGACGACAAGTGACAGGAAGCTATCCAAACTGGCGTAAGCAGAAGATGACATCGAACCTTGCTCATCCCAGATCTGCTAATGCGTATCTTCTCAGCTTAGCGTCTCCCAACACCTTTCCAGGAAAAGCTCCTTCTTCCTGTTAGGACGAAAACCCAGCCACGCACTCTCATGCTCTTCTTCACCCAGTGTGTGGGGTGCATGTTTTTGGACCAGTCGCCATAGCCAAACGACACAAACGCTCTGACTGCCCAGGAGGGGATCAGTGCCCGCTTCTGGGACCTCACAGTGGGGCGGTCCTCCGCGCTTACTGCGGGGGGTTGAGTGTGAGGGAGGTTGCGTCCACAGGAACACCGAGAAAAGAGCAGTGCTCACTGGGGGGGCACAGACGCCAGAAGTCTCCTTACTTCCGAAAATCGGCTTAACCTTGGAAGAGCCGAACACTTCAGAGAAGACAGTCCTGCACCTTGAAAGGTCTGGGCCGGTCCAGGGTGCACGACAGAGCAGCTGCCCGCTGGAGAGGCCCAGGCCGCCCTCGCCCTCTGCTCCTGCCGGCCGCTACGTCTTTGCTCCTGCGTGCCTGCTGATCTCCCGTTCCTCTCTTTCAACTGAAGATGGAGATGTTTAGGAGGGTAAACTCATTTTCTAAATGAGCATCTACACTGCAGAATGGCCTGGGAAGACAGGTGGCACTTCAGGCGGTTTTACATCGCCAGCAGTCTCCCCGGGTGTACCAGTGCAGCGTCATCACATGAGTTATTATATGTTTGAGAGTCTCCAGGAACACAGCATTTCCCAGGTGACTGCTAAGTGGGGTAAGCCACGGGGATGCTAAGTCCCAAGTGCTCAGGCTTTCTTCTCCATTCCTAGCATAATTCTATGGAAGACACTGGCCTCCAAGTCCCTGTAGACCCCAACCCAGCCTTGGAAATGGCACCTCTGCCCTTGGGCCATCATCACGGTTAAAATGACTTGAAACCCTCCAGCAACAGTTTAGAAATTCAGTCTTCAGGGAAACAGGAGCAGACACTTCCCTTGGAGGGTCCTTATTTGAAGAATGTTCTCTGCCTGCCCTGACTGCAAAGCCACAGTGAGGAAAAACCTTCTTTTTATTATGGTGAGTTTCTGATGCTAATATATGGCAGTCAAGGTTGTTTGCAATCCATTTAAATTAAACATGATGCTACACTGCCTCCCTGAAGAGTCTATAGCACCAAGAAAGCGCAATTTCACAAATCTTATAAACAGCTAGACACATGCATGCCTTTGCACACTGATACCACTTGAAACCTCTGTATTTTCATACGTTTGCTCCATACTATTGCAGAGGAGCTATTTGTACTTATTTGTGCATGAGTAATTCCTCCGGTTTCCTTGGAAGGAGAGCCAAAGGCAGACATTTGCTGCTTCTCTGCAATCTCTATGTGTACACAGGGATCTATAAATATGAATGCTCTTACTTTCAGAGTTTGAAAATAAAACAACCAAATATTATTTGAATGAAACTGGCCTTGCTTTTAATTCACAGCAGCTCTCTGGAAAACATGCTAATGAAACGACTGCAACAACCACGTGTTTCTTTGGCAACATCGGCATAATTAGCTTTTTCAAGAAGAGAACAAAAGCGTGTTGGAAACGCGATTTGAAATACAGTGACACCAAACACCTACGTGCAGTGATGCGGTTTTGGGGTAGGGGGCTGTTTTTTTCCCTCTTGCTTTTCCTTCCTGGTAAGACATGATTGTATACCTTTATTCCGCATTCAGTGATCATAAGGGTCTTGGCATAGACTTTGCCTGGGGGGTGAAACACCGCCTCTCTGGGTACTTCTTGTTGTTTTGGAGGATATTTTTGGAAAGATCCAAACCCGTGGTTTCCTTAGAGGGCTGCCTGGAAAGTGAGGGGTCCCTGCCCAGCCAGGCTCCAGACAAGCATCTCTGTCTCTTCTCCCCCACCCCGCTCAGTGACTGACTCCCGCCCCCCCATTTGCAATCTCTTCCTGTTCAAGAAAAAGATGCTGTAAGAAAGGGCTTTCAGAGTCAAGGGAGGTCTGTGAGGCACCTGGGAAGGCGTTAGGGGAGAGTCCTTGAAAGAGTTGAGCTGGGATTCTTAATGGATGCTTTTGAACTGTGGTGTTGGAGAAGACTCTTGAGAGTCCCTCGGACTGCAAGGAGATCCAACCAGTCCATCCTAAAGGAGATCAGTCCTGGGTGTTCATTGGAAGGACTGATGCTGAAGATGAAACTCCAATACTTTGGCCACTTGATGCAAAGAGCTGACTCATTTGAAAAGACCCTGATGCTGGGAAAGATTGAGGGCTGGAGAAGAAGGGGACGACAGAGGATGAGATGGTTGGATGGCATCACGGACTCAATGGACATGAGTTTGGGTAAAGTCTAGGAGTTGGTGATGGACAGGGAGGCCTGGCGTCCTACGGTTCATAGGGTCACAAAGAGTCAGACACGACTGAGAGACTGAGCTGAACTGAGAACTCTTAGCTCTTTGGGAGCTCTTGCCTTAAAAGCTTTGGCTGTGGATGGAAATTTTTGTCCCCAGTGAAAGGAATTCCTCTTTGAGCAAGAAGGGGGAGCTGTTTGTGCGTTGGAGTCCAGGGGAAGAGGCCCGGAGAATGAGTATCAGGAGGGTAACAGACAGAGCTGGGCTTCCAGGCGCTGCTCCCGGGCTCGGGGAGGCTCTGGGGTTGGGGGCGAGGCACCGCACTCTGCACCTGCCTGAATGGCTGCTGAGGGAAGAGCGGCCCCAGCTGGACGGAGGAACTCTCTCTTCTCTTCCCGCTTTGCCCTGGAGCGTGAGAGGAGCTGACAGCAAGGGTTCTGGATAACCCTGAAGGCCCGTTTCAGCATCTCAGCGCCAGCACCACAGTGTGGCACATCCGATCCGACCGGCGTGTTCATTTACCTGTTGTTTCAGTTTCCTCATGAGGGCGCATATCCTGGGATGGACATTAAAGAGGAAAAGCAAGCTAGTGGGAACATTTGCACTGGACTCCGCTTCTAGGAAAACGTCCATTTAACGTTTCCGTTGTTATAAGTGGTCTGACAAAATGTGAATATGTTGCAAAATTTTAAATAAAACATTATGCATGAAATGTGTCTCCAGACACAGGTTGCCATCAGGAGTAATTTTTGTTTCCTCTGGAAATGATAATAGGCGTCGATTTAAGCCACCTTTCCCTGTTCCTTGGGAGCTTCTAAGGCACTTAGGATCGAGTCTTGAAATAACTGATCGCTGCGCAGCTGGCCTGCTCTTCCTGGTTCTCATTCTAATCACCGTGCCGTCTTTCAGCACCTACGGCCTGCCATGCTTCCTCCTGCTTCTGGGAATCCACCTGGAAACGCCGAGCCCCACTGTGCATCTAGTAAACCTCTGCTCGCCTTTCACACTTCACCTTGAACTTCAGATCCAACAGAAGATGCTGGTTCCTTTGTCACTTACGCCCTTAATACTCTGCCCACCTTCTGACCCTCTTCCTGTAATTATAGTGATTTTTTTGCATTGCTTCTGTCATTAGAACACAAGCTTCCTGAGGGCAGGCACTATACATACATTTTTTCTTTGTTCTTCTTCGCAGCTGTCAGCACTTGGCACATGTGGTCAATAAATGCTTGTTGGAAATACAACATGCCTATGGCAAGGTCATGTATGTAAAGTTTTTAGTGAAAAGCCTTTTGTTCTGTTGCCTTAAAAAAAAGATGCACACGTAGGATTCTGCATCATTTATGTGTGAGAGTTGGGGGCAAGAAAAGGGTGAGCAGATACAACAAATTAAAACCCTGGTGTCGTTTTTGGTGTAATTACCTGAAAATAGGCTCCATTGTCTTTCAGGAAGAATCCCCTGATTGCTCGTGGTGCTTGCTAGTAGTCACTTCTAAGGCCATCGTGAGCCTAAGAATAAAATATTTCGGAACTGGGCTTTGGCTTGGCAACGGCCCTTCAGTCTGGGCTGTGCTGGAAACACTGACCTTATCCCCCTACTGTCCCCGCTGCCCTTAGCCTCCAGGATATTTGGTCAGATCCGCATATAGCCATCCAGAGGTTTTGATTGGCCTGACAGTGAAGCTTAAACTGAGAGCAAAATTCTAGGTCCCTATGATTCCATCACAGTGAGTGACTCCAGACTCCCATATGAAGTCCACAGTATAAACCAGTCAGATTCAAACAAATCCTCTGCATCGACCCTGAGGACGCAGGAAGGAGAAGCTGGCATCCAGAGGGACCTGCAGGCCCGCCAGGAGAGCGGCTCACCCAGGCTTCGTCCTCAACAGCCAGCACCCTCCTCACCCCTTGGAATCAAGACTTGCCTTTTTCTGGATAAAGGTTATCCCAGCCGCAAACGGGTTCATTTTACTCTGATTTAAGCTCAGTTCTTCCCAAAGTCTTTGCTCTATACTCTCAGCTCCATCAGAGCTTTGCATTATTAATGCAGTTTTATTTTGAACCACTAAACTTCTTGCATTCTAATCAGCATTTAAACATTATTTTATCAATATTTTCACTTTTAAAATGTTTTTGAAGCATGTAGTCTATATATGTAGCCTTAAATGTCCACAGATGGTGGTCACACTGAAGCAGATGACACTTTTCAATGGACAGTTATACCTTTGAAAATATATATAGGCAATAATGGCAGCCCACTCCAGTACTCTTGCTTGGAGAATCCTGTGGATAGAGGAGCCTGGCGGGCTGCTGTCCATAGAGTCGCACAGAGTTGGACATGACTGAGGCGATTTAGCATGCACACATGCCTTGGAGAAGGAAATGGCAACCCGCTCCAGTGTTCTTGCCTGGAGAATCCCCGGGACGGGGGAGCCTGGTGGGCTGCCGTCTATGGGGTCACAGAGTTGGACACAACTGAAGTGATTCAGCAGCAGCAGCAGCAGCAACACTTTGATCTAGTTGGGATACACATTTTAATAACTTACTTGGATGGTGCTAACATTTACAAAAATAGTAAACCTCCCTTTTCATCCCCACCCCCTGCCTCCTCTTCTCCATCCAAGCTTATTTTAGTGTTAATGGCTACAGAAAGAGTGAGGTCCGGAACTAGTTTATGATAACTTCATCATCTTTGCTGCATCTATTGAACTTGCTCAGAGAAGTTAGAATCTTTTCAGCCTAAGAAAATACACTTTCAGACAAGCATTTGTTTATCAGCAAAACCCTCATTAGAAATAAAACTCATGTATAAATCATAGAGCTTCCCAGTTGGTGCTAGTGGTGAAGAGCCTGCCAGCCAAAGCAAGAGACAGAAGAGGCGTAGAAAGCACTGAACACGACGTCTTGTACGCGCATGTATTTCTGAACTGGTTATAGGCACTGGAGCCTTCTGATGGGTGAACTGCCATCTGAAGCCTGTACTGGTTTCCAATCCTGGGTGTTGATCAAGCATTGACTGTGCACCAGGCATCGTTCTAGGTCCTGAAAGACTGCAAAGCGTATAGACACATTCCTTGCTGCAGGAGCTCATCGCTTGTAATCTACCCAACACACTTAGAGTAACCCTTGTGAGCGCAGCTCATGGGAATGCGGAATGAGGCCACAGAGGGCAAAGCTCCTCGCAGCACTTCCCCGGGTCCCTCTAATGGGCATCATGGCATTTTAAGAGACAAGGGAATTTTGGTTTCTAATTGGAAACGCCGGCATGAGGACTACCCCCACGTGAACGCGCTAAGTTGACGGCGGCGTGTTTGGTCTTTGCTCCGGGCCCTCTGTTGTCTCTGTCTCTGTCTCAGCAGCCCCTTTGAATCAGCTCCGACCACCACAGCCTCGGTGGCAGAGGATGAGACGCGTGGATGGCATCAGCAGCACAGGGGACGTGCGTCTGAGCCAACTCCGGGAGACGGGGAAGGACAGAGAAGCCTGGAGCGCTCAGTCCGTGGGGTTGCCGAGAGCCAGACACGACTGAGCGACTGAAGAAGGCAGCGGTCTCGTCGGGGCGTTTACTCCCCTCTTTCTTCTCAGGTTAACCACACAGAGGAGCAGCCGAGTGCATCCAGGATGCAGAGACAGTTCCTGAGCATAAACAGGCTGATTTGAAATGGAACCTTAAGATTTTTCAAGAAAGGAAGATATGTTTGGCTTATGAGAAATTCAGTTTGTGTAAAGCTTTCTGGAATTAAGCATTTATATAAATTTGGCAGTGTCTGGGTTTGTTTATTTATACACTGCGTTTTTCTAGAAATGATTTTAAGCAGACTAAAATGATACACGAAATACTCCAAAATAACATGGGTTAAAGTGGGATAAGAAATAAAAACAGGGGTGGCCGCAAAGTTGCTTTAGAGTAAGCCCAAAGGCAGATGCGAGGGAGGCACCACACTCCTGTCGGTAAGCACTCGGGTCTATTCCCGGCACTGAGGCTGTACAGAGCACGTGGTAACTGGCTTAGAAAACACACGTGTGTAACTACCATCTCTTCCTGGCTTTCTGAGCTGAGGTCCTCCTCGGGGATAGCTGAGTTGACAGATTATTTTCTGTTTTCTGTCAAACTGTTCAGGAGAGTGGAAGCTCCTTGGGACAGCAGCCGGTTTTTCTTTGTGACTGTGGCGTTTGACAGAGCATGTGGCACATACTGGGCGCTGAGTAAACGCTGGCTGGCTGGCTGGCTGCGTAAATGAGGGAGTTAGGGAGTGTGAATTAGGTGAGCTGCCAAGTTGGGGCACACAGCAATGGTTTTGCTTGGAGTTTTAACGTTTTTGTTTTGACTGTGACTAAGCGGCATTCTTGGGCTCCACCGTATTTTAATTTATACTATTATAACTGGAATAAAGACAGGCTTGTGAATTGAAGAAGTATTCATAAACATCACTTGGCAATTAATATATACTACTCACTCTTTTAAAATAAAGATTTAATGCATATAAGAAACACTTTAATATCTCAGTTTAAAAACATATAGAGCTAATTTGCTTCTAAAGGTTGTTTCACATTTTCTATAATGTGGAATTGGAAGGACACTCCCAGAATTCCTCATAGTCTCCCTTTCCCACCTTTGTCCTGCAGATGAAGAGACAGCGGAGAAGGCTGATGTTTCTCGTTCAAGCTTTTGCAGTGTGGCGATGGCAAAGTTTAGGGGAGCTCTGAGCAACTGGGCCTCCCTGGTGGCTCAGCTGGTGAAGAATCCGCCCGCAATGCGGGAGACCTGGGCTCAGTCCCTGGGTTGAGAAGAGCCCCTGGAGAAGGGAAAGGCTGTCCACTCCAGTGTTCTGATCTGGTGAATTCCATGGGCTGCATAGTCCATGGGGCCACAAAGAGCTGGACAGGACTGATGACTTTCCCTTCAGTTCTGAGTAATTACTGATTTCCAGGCTAGAGATTGTTCCCTTTGATCAAACTGTAGCCAGAACAGCATTCCTTTATACCCCCTTGGTCAAGGGATAAGGTTATCTCAGACATAGACCTGAATAAAACATCAGGAATTGCTTGAGGCAATAGTAGAAAGGTAAAGCCTCTTGATAAAAGTGAAAAAGGAGAGCGAAAAAGTTGGCTTAAAGCTCAACATTCAGAAAATGAAGATCATGGCATCCGGTCCCATCACTTCATGGCAAGTAGATGGGCAAACAGTGGAAACAGTGTCAGACTTTGTTTCTTGGGGCTCCAAAATCACTGCAGATGGTGATTGCAGCCATGAAATTAAGAGACGCTTACTCCTTGGAAGGAAAATTATGACCAACCTAGAAAGTATATTGAAAAGCAGAGACATTGCCAACAAAGGTCCGTCTAGTCAAGGCTATGGTTTTTCCAGTGGTCATGTATGGATGCGAGAGTTGGNAGAGTTGGACTGTGAAGAAGGCCAAGTGCTGAAGAATTGATGCTTTTGAACTGTGGTGTTGGAGAAAACTCTTGAGAGTCCCTTGGAGTGCAAGGAGATTCAACCAGTCCATTCTAAAGGAGATCAGTCTGAATATACTTCGGAAGGAATGATGCTAAAGCTGAAGCTCCAGTACTTTGGCCACCTGATGCGAAGAGTTGACTCATTGGAAAAGACTCTGATGCTGGGAGGGATTGGGGGCAGGAGGAGAAGGGGACGACCGAGGATGAGATGGCTGGATGGCATCACGGACTCGATGGACATGAGTCTGAGTGAACTCTGGGAGTTGGTGACGGACAGGGAGGCCTGGCGTGCTGCAGTCCATGGGGTCGCAAAGAGTCCGACACGACTGAGCGACTGAACTGAACTGAACTGAAGGATCTGTGTAATTGTGTTTGGCAAATTTTAGCAGTGGTGATATATCAGGATTTTAATTTGCTTGGTGATGGATCTGTTCACGCATAAGGTATACCTGGCTGGATTTTGTCGTGATTTACTACTGCTGGTGATCACTTTGATTCGATAGCTGATGTCTTTACAGAAATTCAGAAACAGATTATTGTGATTCAGCAGTGTCTCCAGCATCCAATTCGGTTTGCAGGGAGGCATGTATCATATTTATAGGAACTCCGTTATGTTCATGATCGGGTGAATATTTTTCCTGGGCAACAGCTTAAAGTTCACCAGGGAAATTACTATGTATTCATAACACACATATGAAGGCATGTAATTCTGAATTTAAATTTCTCCCCCTGCACTTGTTCTCTCTGAAGCATCTTAGTCTTTGAGAAGCGAAACATTGAATGGCTTTTTCTTTATAAATTCTCAGCTTTGTTTCCCAGCATCCCAGTGGAGGGATGTAATGGTTTGTTTGGAAGCCATGGTAAGTGAAAGTCTTCTTGGCACCTCTGGAGTGGGCCCAGCAGGACCCTGAGTGAGGCCTGAGTGATGGTGCTGGATGTCGGGATAGAGAGCTGGTTTACTCTCCTGGGTCTGTAGGCCTTGATCTCACTCCAGGGCTGTGAACAAGATGGTAAAATATATTGCTGATCCTTTGCCTCAGGGAGCTGCATCAAGGCTTAAACTTGATTTAAGCACATAACACCTGGAAATATTTTTATCCTCTTCACCCTAGGCTGGATTTGAACTACTAACTTAGAGGTGAAGCGTTCTACAGCCTAGATCCAAATCCCTGGAGTCAGGTAAGCTCCCTCTCATCCATTTTTTTAAATTGTGCTATGTTCAAAAACGTGATGGTAAATGGTCTGGAGGAAAAATATGGTGATGTTGCTACTGGTGGCAGCGATGGCAATACTGATGGAATACAGCCTGTCCAAAGCTATCCTGTGTTATCAAAATAAAAAGCGTAAACCGCCCAGCACACCACACACCAAAAACAAACGGGCAGGCATAGGCTACGCGAGAGGAGGCGTGTGGCTATAACTTATGCACAGAAGCAACGGGCGCGTGTTTCTACGGAGGCTTGTTGGCCCCGCAGTTGGTCAGTGTGTGTTCAACGGACAGTCTAGTTGCCCCTCTGCAGTGATGGGATACGCTGGCTCCCGTTCGCATTATTGACCCAGCCCTGAGTTTTGGAGCAGACAGGAAGACTGCGTCTCACGCCGGAGGGCTTCTCGTCTTCAGCGCAGCTTCTGCCTCCACGGCAAGGGCTTTATTGCCACTTCTGTCTGGATTCCTGTTTTGTTCAGTCAGTTGCCTGTCTTTGCAGAGTTCACAAGTTTCAGTGAAGATTCTGAGAATGGTTTTTAAACCCTTCAGTTAAAATAGATCTTCAAAAATCAACTGGTCATGTTCTACATTCCTTCATGAGTGGGTAAGACAAACTGGGTGTGATTTTGTGACTTGCTCCTGTGCCTGGATGACCCTGATCTACCCCTGTGTGTATCACTAGGGGTAAAGCGTCTGCCTACAGTGCGGGAGACCTGGGTTCGATCCCTGGGTCGGGAAGGTCCCCTGGAGAAGGGAATGGCTACCCACTGCAGTGTCCTTGCCTGGAGGATCCCATGGACGGAGGAACCCGTGGGCTGCAGTCCTCGGGTCACAGAGAGTCGGACACGACTGAGTGACTTCGCTTTTCTCATCAGCCTCAAGCCACAAGTTATGGGCACTTGGTTCAAGGGTGAGGTAGACCTGGAAATTCACTCATTAATTCTTTTATTCAACCCAGAATTTATTGAGCACTGATGTGTCATGCCTTGGGCTGGGTTCCAGGCATAAAAAATATAAAAAGCACCATCCTTGTCTTCTAGAAGCTTCTACATGTTCCCTTCTGGTGGAAGCTTGCAAAATCTAATACTGTAAAGTGAATGTGTACCAAGTACAGATGGGGACACAGGGAAGGGTAGTAGAAGTCTGCTTGGACTTTAACAAGAAAAGGAAAAGTTTTAAAAATGAGCAAGAATCTAAGATGTGAAAAGAAAACTGTTTTCCACAGTGGTTGAAGGAGGGTACTGGAGTATTATTACCACTGTTCTACAGATGAAGAAGCTGAGGTTAACACGAAAACAGTTCTCAAGGTCACAAGCCTGCCAGATAAGACTTCAGGTACCTGGACTAAGATGCTTCATTCTTTCTCCATTAAACCCCACGACCTCAAGCAACAACCCATTTGAATCTCTCGAATCTTCATAACTGTGTAAAAGCAAGAGGCATATATGTTCCTCTTGCTTGAGTAGGAGAAGGAATTTAAAGTCTTAGGGAGAGAGAGAGAAATCCAACTTGTATTTGTAGTTTTTACTTTGTATTTTGACTGATATATAAATAGCATATAATAATGTCTTAATCTTAAGTGCATAACTTGATGAATTTTTACAAAGTGGACACATCCATAATCAAGGGTTAGAGCACTATAGAAGCCTCTCCACAGTCTTCCTGAAGTCATCTGTTAGAAACTATACAACCTACAAATTAACCACTATTCTATCTTCTCTGCAAACAAGTTAGTTTAACAAACTCTTCAGTTTTATGAAAATAGACTCACATGACATGCTCTTTGTCCCCGGCTTTCCCCTCAACATTATGTCCGTGAAATTCTCCCAAGTCACAGCTTGTGGTAGGAACTTTATTTATTACTGTGCTCATAGTATGCCATCGTAGGAATATACCACATTTGTTTATTCTCTTGTCTATGAATGTTTGGGTTGCTTTCCTTTTGGGTCTCTTATGGAATAAAGCTGTTAGGAACATCGAGCACGTGACTTAGGTACACACTTGGCACACACGTGCACATTTCTGTCAGGTGTACCCCTTGGAGAAGGATTTCTTGTTCGCAGAATATGTATACACCCAGCTTCGACAGTTACTGCTACGCGGTCTGCAATACAGTCCACTTTTGCATTGTCTTTTTTTATGACTAGCAGTCTTCTTGAGTCTTGCTTGGTACATCTTTGCTTGCCCCAAGAAAAGCTGAATATATTCTTGGTATACTTTTCTAGAATTGTTTTTTCATCTTTCACATATACATCCACGATCCATCTGGAGCAGGTTTTTGTGTGTGACGTGTAGCAGGGTGAAGCTGTATTTTCCTGCCGTGTGTGTGCAATAGATCTGGCACTGTTAACTGAAAAGACCATCTTTCTCCTACTCTATTACCGTAGCACTTTAGTAAAAAATCAGGAGATCGTGCAAGTATGATTCTAACTCTTAGTTCTCCACTCTGTTTCACTGATATCTAATTGTCTATCCATGTGCTAAGACAATGCTCCTCAATGCTGACTATTTATAATGCCTTAATATCCGGTACTATAAAGCTTCTCATTCTGTTCTTCTTCAAGATAGTCCTGTTCTTGGCTCTTGCCATTTCTATAAATAAAGCTGGAATTTTAATTGGGATTATACTGAACCAGTTTGGGAAAAAATGAAGTTTTATAATAATGATTATTCCAATCTATAAATGTGAAACATCCTTCTATGTATTTAAGTATTACATTTCTTTCAGTATGCTTTTTACTTTTCTGTATGGCAGTTTCACACATTTTTTCCTTTAATTTCGATGCATTTGATGATTTTTTGGTGCTATTGTACAAGTTCTGACTTAAAAAACCTTCCTAAGTACATGCTGCTATTATATATAATTTACTGATTCTTAATATTGAGTTTATATTGGGAAACAATGTTAAATTTATGACTTTGTTGGCTTTAGTTTCAGAAGTTTACAATGCACATAATTACATCATCAGTGAATAAGAACAGTTTTATTTCTTCCTGCTGTAGACTGGGTGTTTGTATCTCTCCCTCTAAAAATTCATACCCTGAAGCCTAACCCTTAAAGGCATAGTATTAATAGTAGGAAGAGGGGCCTTGAGGAGGTGATGAGGTCACGAGGGTGGGCCTCTGTGAATGAGGTTGGTGCCCTTGTGAAAGAGACCCCGGGAGTGCCGTCTACCTTCTGCCCTGGGATGGCCAGGCCGCAGGCCCTCACCAGACGCCAGCTCTCCCGGTTTAAGGTCTGGACTTGCAGCCGCCAGCACCGTGGTGAATAGTTTCCTGTTTGTAAGCCTGTGGGGATCTATGGTTGCAGCCCAGAGGCCGAGCCCCTGCAAGGCTTGCATGCTCTAATTTCATCCCTGTTCACCGCCTAGCACCCCCAGTGAATGCCAGAGTTGGGAATAACTGACGGCCTTGTTTTGCCCCTGGTCTTAGGCAGGAAGAGAGCTTTCCATATGCTACTACAGGAACCTCCCATGACACGTGACCTTTATTGCGGAAGGCGTCCGTAAACTGTAATCAGATTAAAGAGGCTGCTTTCTGTCTCCAGCTTGCTAAGGGTAGAGTGTCTACTAGGCAGATGACTCATCCCTTCTTCTGGGAAGAGCAGATGTAAAGTTGGCAACAAGTTCTGGAGAAGCTATTTCAGAACCACGGCAACAGGGGAGCAGGGGGTTTGCCCGTAACGAACAAGCAGAGAAGAGAGGAGAGATGCCTACGCGGGCAATGACAAAGGAATTCCTCCTCTTTCTTTCCCTTTCCTGAGTCACATTTCTCCTTCCATCAGCCTCTCAACTGGTCTGACCCCTCCCAACATTCTTGTATCTTTTTTCTCCCTAATTTTCACTATAGATGGCAGTTCCTATGTGCCCTGGATAAAATGAATCGAGGAGCACTCTTCCAGTCTAGTCACTGTCCCCGTTGGTCAGAAGATCGCTTCTAACTTGCTGGGTGGTGACCGGTGACCAGCTGAGCCAGCGCTGTCCCGTGGGCCGCTGCGCCCAGTGCCCTTTGGCGTCATGCCCAGGGCAGCGAGATGAGCTCTGGTGCTCACCGCTCCCCTCTGGGCTCTGTGTCCCAGCCCCTCGCATTTTCTAAGAGCAGTTGTGCTGTTGGAGTCTCGGTGACTAACAAAGTATCAAGCCATTCTCCAGGAACCTTCTAGAACTGCCTCTCAGGAGACATCTGATGGATCTCTGCTTCACAGATGGTTTATCAGGACATCAGGTAATAACTTGCTCTTCTGTCGCCACTCTCCTGGGTACATTTTAGAGGAAAAAACCTCCAGGTCATATGATAGCTGTTTCATCTTTGTTAAGACAAGCACCTGGCCGTGAATCTTCATCCTGTTAGCTGCGTGCTGAACCAGCCTATCCCTGGGTTCCCTCTGAGAGTCTGTAACTCCACATTTGCTTTAGCTCTCTTACAAAAGCTTGAGATAATTTATTTTCTCTGTGTATATTCTTGGCATATTTCTGCCTAGAGGAAGAGCAAAATCAATAAGTCCTACAGTTTTATTAAGTTTCTCAAAGAGCAGGATATCTGATATGTTGGCTGGAGTTGGTTAATCGCCATCCTGTATGAATCCATTTTGGGACGGTGGTTTTTCCTGCATGTTTTTCAGTTGACGTTAGTAATAGTGTTGTCTAACTTGAAAACCCCATTTAAAGAATAACTGTTGCTCCTGGCTACATAGCAATGCCTCTCAGTGTAGCTCAAAGCCACCGAAGATGAAGAACATTTCCAACACAAATATTCTGTCTTTTTCATCTGCCACGTGCTATCATTTAATCTCCCTTCTGTTTCCTGTGGGTCTAATTGTGGCAATTTTAGCTCCCACTTTAGGATTTACTGGTTTGATCTCAGGCTAGTCAATCCCAAAGGAAATCAACCCTGAACACTCATTGGAAGGCTGCTGAAGCTCCAATACTTTGGCCATCTGATGTGAAGAGTCACTGGAAAAGACCCTGATGCAGGGAAAGATGGGAGGCAAAAAGAGAAGGGAGTGGCAGAGGGTGAGATGGTTGGACGGCATCACTGACTCGATGCACGTGAATTTGGACGAGCTCTGGGAGGCAGTGCAGGACAGAGGAGCCTGGCGTGCTGCAGCCCTTGGGGCTGCAAAGAGTCAGACACGCCTCAGAGGCTGACCAGCGGTGGAGACTGGCTGCCGCTTAGCCTGCTTTGCAAGAGAAGTCAAGGGAGAGCACACGACGTTTACTCGCTTTCGGTCTAACGTGGAGGATTCAGCGTGAGAGGCTTGGGATGAAACTCAGCAGGCGGTCCCTGGTTGCCGCGCTCCGTGGGAGCAGACCCGCAGCTGCACAAACCCTGAGACCGCGGCTGCGCTTTGCCGGAGCCGTTCTCCCTGCAGCCAGTCAGCTGCTTCTCCGTCTTGTCTCCACGGCTATGCTGAACTTTCCTGACTGTCCAGACTCCTTCCTCTGCCCCATTTTCTCCTGCTCTCAGCACATATACCCACTGTTTTATTCACTAAGAAACATAAGGAATCACTCCCTCCACAATCCAAAACCACCTACACATTGGATTTCCACCAAGACTCACGCTTTCCCAGTCTTTCTTCTTGCTCACTGCAAAAGTCGGATTCATCTGTCCGGCCGCCTGCCTTGGAGTTTGCCCTGTGACGTGACCCAGACCCTCGGCCATCAGTCATCTACTAGGCATTCGGTGTGCTCCCTTCAAATACACACGTGTCCTTTAAGGAAAAGTCCTCTGACCCCATATCTCCCTCTAGCTACTGTTGGCTGTCTCTTAACCTTTGCAACCAAACTTCTTGAAGAGCCATTTATGTTCCCAGTTCCCTTCCTCACGGGTCTTTTACGGCTCATCTGACAACAATTTGTCTCCTGTCCCCAAAACAGCAATGAAATGATTTCCACCAGTTAATTTCATACTATCAAATCCAGTGGGTCCATTTCCTCTTCCTTGTGATTATCTCAGGATGTAACACCCCCTCCTTCTTAAAGCTCCTTCCTTTGGGCTTTCCTCCCAGTTTTCCTTCTGGCGTTTTCCCCCTGTGTCTCCAGCGCCTTGTCCAGGTCTCTGTGATTGGCCCTCTTTTCTCGAGACCCCTCTAAAATGGCAGGGTTCCCGGAGGGTTCTTCCCAGGTGTGTGTGTGTTTCCGCACTGAGCCCCCTCGTAACTCTCAACAGACAGCTCAGTTCCCTCCGCAGAGCCGCAGGCTCTCAGTCGCTTGAGATCGCCTAGCCACCGGAAGTCAGTATGTTCCAAACCGTCTCACGGTCCTTGTTCTAAGCAGACGGCTTCTGCACGCAAAGAGCAGTGCCCGGAGGCCCGGAAGAAACCTAACCCATGCTGCGCTTTCCATCGTAGCCAGTGCGTCCTTGCCTGCTTATCTCCTGAACACAGCAGAAATCTCTTCCTTTTCTCTGTTTCTCTGTTATTTTATTTTGCCAGCTGCCCATATTGGCTTTCCAGGTGGTCTTCTCAAATTTCCTCAGTTTGACCTCGATAAACCTAATACACTTAACGTTACTAGAATAATGCTTCTAAAATGTGGATCGATGCTGATTCACTAAAACTTGTCTATAGATTTGATGAAACTCTAATAAAAATTATGTCTTCTTCTAAAACACGTACATTTACAAATATTTTTCTAGAGTAGATATAGAATAGCAAAGAGCTAAGAACAGCTGGGACATTTGTGAAGAGCAGGGGGAAAGCTTGCTTTAGTGATACCAAGGTTGGTCTGAAAGCTTTAATCAAGGCAATGTGTCACTGCCTCATGGGTGGACAAACCAATCAACAACACAGAATGGAAAAGCCAAGAGACCCACTTATAAATGGAATGATGATATTTGACAGAGGGCTGCCTCTTAGGGCAAAATAGGGGAAACAAATTACTCAGTATTTTAAGTAGGAGGAATTTTAGACAGAAAAAAGAGTTATGTGAATTATTGAAGGGCTGGAAGTACAAAGGTTTTGGACACTGAGTACATTACCTTTATAGTTCACTGCTATGGCCATCCAGAGGGTCAGAAATATTTGGCTGGTACCCAGAGGTCAGCAGACTGGGACGCACCTTCAACATCTGCAAACTGTAACCCCAGACGGGTGACTAGCAGAGAAGTTGTGAGCCCATCTGCTCCTAAAGTAAAATAAAACTGAACTTCCTGCCTCCCTACGCCTGCGTTTCCTCTGCCGTTGTTGCTGGGAACAAATGGCTTCGACCCCCCTACTGTTCCCCAAGTTTTTAAATAAAAGTGCAATTCTCTGGCTGCATCTAAACCACATCTCAAACCTTGCTGGCAAAGAACTTTGGAAAATTCAGTTCCTGAGTTTCTAGCTCCTGTGATAAAGGGGAGAGCAAGAAGGGGAAATCAATGAGTGCCAGGGGCCCAGGAAACATCTCACCTGGGGTGCACTGAAGATCAATGGGGAGAAAGAAGGACTGCTCGACAGACAGCGCTGAGATGGAGACTGAGACATCCCCCGGAGAAGGAAATGGCAACCCACTCCAGTACTCTTGCCTGGAGAATTTCATGGACAGAGGACACACTAAATTAATATCTTCTGTTTACCCAAAAATACCATAAAGAAGACGAAAAGATGACACAGTAGCAGAACATATTTATCAAATGTGTAACCAACATAAGTTTAATACCCAGATTATTTAAATAAAAACTTACAGCAGTCGACGCATGCTGAGTCACTCCAGTCATGTCCAACTTTGTGTAGCCCGCCAGGCTCCTCTCTCCATGGGATTTCCCAGGCAAGAGTGCTGGAGTGGGCTGCCACTTCCTTCTCCAGGGGACCTTCCCCACCAGGGATCGGACCTGCAGTTCTTATGTTGCTTGCATTGTCAGGCCAGTTCTCCACCACTAGCATTACCAATCAGTGGGAACAACATATATGCAAACAAAACAGAAAAATGGGCAAATGACATGTAGGTGTGTGGCCGATAACCATGAAGAGGTGTCCAGTCTCTCCAGCTATCCGGGAAATACGAAGTATAGTCAAGGTGAAATATTATTATATTGGTACATATTAACAAGAAAATAGCGTCATCTTGACTTTTCCTTCTTATCCAGGACATCTCTGTGTTTTATCTCCTCAGTTCAGTTCAGTTGCTCAGTCGTGTCCGACTCTTTGTGACCCCATGAACCGCAGCATGCCAGGCCTCCCTGTCCATCACCAACTCCCGGAATCCACCCAAACCCATGTCCATCGAGTCGGTGATGCCATCCAACCATGTCATCCTCTGTCGTCCCCTTCTCCTCCTGCCCTCAGTCCTTCCCAGCATCAGGGCCTTTTCAAATCAGTCAGCTCTTCACATCAGGTGGCCAAAGTATTGGAGTTTCAGCTTCAACATCAGTCCTTCCAATGAACACCCAGGACTGATTTCCTTTAGGATGGGCTGGTTAGATCTCCTTGCAATCCAAGGGACTCTCAAGAGTCTTCTCCAACATCCACAGTTCAAAAGCATCAATTCATCAGTGCTCAGCCTTCTTCACAATCCAACTCTCACATCCATACATGACCACTGGAAAAACCATAGCCTTGACTAGATGGACCTTGGTTGACAAAGTAATGTCTCTGCTTTTATCTCCTAAATACAGCCTAAATCCTTTTTTTTTTTTTCCTTTTCACTTTTATTTTTTTAGTTCACAAGGTCTTGGAGAAGATATGGATCAAAGGAATTCTTATATAGTGGTTTTTGAGAGGTAAATTAGAAAATCACTTTGGAAAACAAGTCGGGATTATTTTGGAAATCTGAACATGGAAACACACTGTAACTGAATAGTCCATGTCTAATCTACATCTAAAATATAAAATGACCTGTATTCTAAGATGTTCAGCTTATTTTAATTTTTAGCTATTTTTGTACATGTACCCAGATAATCACATGGTATGATCACTCACCTAGAGCCACACATCCTGGAATATGAAGTCAAATGGGCCTTAGGAAGCATCACTACGAACAAAGCAAGTGGAGGTGATGGAATTCCAGTTAATCTATTTCAAATCCTGAAAGATGATGCTGTGAAAGTGCTGCACTCAATACGCCAGCAAATTTGGAAAACTCAGCAGTAGCCACAGGACTGGAAAAGGTCGGTTTTCATTCCAATCCCAAAGAAAGGCAATGCCAAAGAATGCTCAAACCACCACACAATTGCACTCATCTCACACTCTAGTAAAGTAATGCTCAAAATTCTCTAAGCCAGGCTTCAGCAATATGTGAACCATGAACTTTCAGATGTTCAAGCTGGATTTAGAAAAGGCAGAGGAACCAGAGATCAAATTTCCAACATCTGCTGGATCATGGAAAAAGCAAGAGAGTTCCAGAAAAACATCTATTTCTGCTTTATTGACTATGCCAAAGCCTTTGACTGTGTGGATCACCTCAAACTGTGGAAAATTCTGAAAGAGATGCGAATACCAGACCACCTAACCTGCCTCTTGAGAAACCTATATGCAGGTCAGGAAGCAACAGTTAGAACTGGACATGGAACAATAGACTGGTTCCAAATAGGAAAAGGAATACGTCAAGTCTGTATATTGTCACCCTGCTTATTTAACTTCTATGCAGAGTACATCATGAGAAACGCTGGGCTGGAGGAAGCACAGGCTGAAATCCAGATTGCCGGGAGGAATATCAATAACCTCAGATATGCAGATGACACCACCCTCATGGCAGAAAGTGAAGAGGAGCTAAAAAGCCTCTTGATGAAAGTGAAAGAAGAGAGTGAAAATGTTGGCTTAAAGCTCAACATTCAGAAAATGAAGATCATGGCATCTGGTCCCATCACTTCATGGGAAATAGATGGGGAAACAGTGGAAACAGTGTCAGACTTTATTTTTGGGGGGCTCCAAAATCACTGCAGATGGCGATTGCAGCCATGAAATGAAAAGACACTTACTCCTTGGAAGAAAAGTTATGACCAACCTAGATAGCATAATCAAAAGCAGAGACATTACTTTCCTGACTAAGGTCCGTCTATCAAGGCTATGGTTTTTCCTGTGGTCATGTATGGATGTGAGAGTTGGACTGTGAAGAAGGCTCAGCGCTGAAGAATTGATGCGTTTGAACTGTGGTGTTGGAGAAGACTCCTGAGAGTCCCTTGGACTGCAAGGAGATCCAACCCATCCATTCTGAAGGAGATCAGCCCTGGGATTTCTTTGGAAGGAATGATGCTAAAGCTGAAACTCCAGTACTTTGGCCACCTCATGCGAAGAGTTGACTCATTGGAAAAGACTCTGATGCTGGGAGGGATTGGGGGCAGGAGGAGAAGGGGATGGCTGAGGATGAGATGGCTGGATGGCATCAGGGACTCGATGGACGTGAGTCTGAGTGAACTCCGGGGTGATGGACAGGGAGGCCTGGCGTGCTGCGATTCATGGGGTCGCAAAGAGTCGGACACGACTGAGCGACTGAGCTGAACTGAACATGTACCCAGAAGGCAGGGCTCCTAGAAAACAGTCTGTAAGAGCCGAGAGCTAGAGGCCGCACAGGTCCGTTATCAAGAGGTGGGTATATAGACTGTCTCTACATGTCCATGGCTATTCTCAGCCACCTGTGAATCTTAGAAATCTGGTATTGCGTAAAAGAGAAGTTCTAAAAGACCCTAAACAGTATGACGCCGTTAAGATTATGCTTAACATCTTAATGGTAATGTAAGCAATATTTTAAGATATAAACATTTAGTAAAGCTGCTTTTTAAAGGTAAAGAAAAGATAAACACAAAATTCAAAACAGTGCCTTATCTCTGGTTTCTTGAGAGGGGGATGAGGAGAAACACTAAGGCAAATGCAGCTTATTCATAACGTGTTCATTGAAAAATGTACTCAGAAACGCTAAATGTATTGTTATGTTTGCAACATAATAGTTAAATTCTTTTGTGTCAGGCATTATATTACATTAAAAAAAAAGATCTGTAATCTAAGCTGGTCAGCTTGTTTTACGAGTGGGACTACCCTTTAATATTTATTTCATTTTTGATGTTTAACAAATGCATCCTGATATTTTAAAAGCTGCTTCCTAGCTCCTGTCATCTATCTATATCCCCCATGTGGCCCCCCAGTTGTTAAAAATATTCATTCTACCTCCATGCCAGAATGGCTTACTGCCCACCAAAATAGAGAGCACCGTACTGAAAGCAAATAAATCAGAAAAAAAAAATCTGATTTACCAAACTGGGAGAAACGCAACGTTCGCTGAAGAGCACCCGGGGATTCAACGTGCTAACATCCCGCAGGGGAGATAAACCCGTGAAGGCCACAGGGCAGAGTCAGGGTCAGTCACGATGGGCTTGTGGTTTTCTTATGAAGTCTTCGTTCCGTTCACTGTTGGAGGTAGAGGGGAAAAAGCAAAACGAAATAAAAGAAGAGATGGTTCAATGCCTCTTTTCAGCCCCCATTACCTCCCTTTCCTCTGTGCTTTCGGCTTTACCCTCGGGCCCTCTTCTCTTAAGGTCTCTGGTGTCTCCGCCCGTCCAGCCCGCCTTCTGCCTCGTCCCTGGTCTCCCCGGAAAGCAAACTCAGCTTCCCGGCCGGGAGCGGGCCTGCCTCACGCCCTGGGCCTTGGCCGAGCGGGGCTGCGCCTCCTGGGGGTCCGTCCGTCCCGCCTTCCCCCGACCCCTCACTAGGAAGCCGTGCTCCACGCTTCAGTGAGGCGTCCGTCAGCCTCCCACTGTGTACCTCTCCAGTGTCCCTCTCACACTCCCGCAGAAGTTCATCTCCTTATCTTTGCTATCAGGCCTTAGGCGCTTTGAGATCGAAGGCTGCATCCTTTCTTTTATTAATTACACCACCGCTACCCAGTGCGTGTGCGTCGTCGCTCAGTCGTGTTGACTCTTTGCAACCCCCTGACTGCAGCCCACCAGGCTCCTCTGTCCATGGGATTCTCTGGGCAAGAGCACTGGAGTGGGTTGCCATGCCCTCCTCCAGGGGTCTTCCCAACCCAGGGATCGAACCCCAGTCTCCCGCATTGCGGGTTCCCTGGTAGCTCAGTTGGTAAAGAATCTGCCTGCAGGAGACCCCGGTTCTACTCCTGGGTCCGGAAGATCCTCTGGAGAAGGGAGAGGCTACCGACTCCAGCTTTCTTGGGCTCCCCTGTGGCTCAGCTGGTGAAGAACCCGCCTGCAATGCGGGAGACCTGGCTTCGCTCCCTGAGTTGGGACGATCCCCTGGAGAAAGAAAAGGCTGCCCACTCCAGCATTCTGGCCTGGAGAATTCCATGGACGGTATAGTCCATGGGGTTAAGAGTCGGACACGACTGAGAGACTTTCACTTTCACTCCTGCATTGCAGGCAGACTCTTCACCAGCTGAGCCACCAGGGAAGGCCAGGAATCCTGGAGTGGGCAGCTCTCCTTTTCACGAGGGAAGCTCAGATGTGAGATAACCGCACGGTGGCCTGCTTGGCAGATCTCCCCCAAGCGGACCCGAGCAGGGAGTCGCCCGTCCCCGCAGCATGCAGCGCTTTTGGTGCAACGTGACTGAATGAGGACTGGCTTGAGAGTCCCCCTCTGACAGCAGAGGCAGTGTAGACAGCCTGCACCGCTGTGGGGTGTCTTCTGGAGGCATCCAGAATACAGAGGAGCGTGGGTGAAAGAAAATGTGTCCACTCCCCCGAGACAGCATGAGGTCAGAATGAGTGCGGAACCCTAGGAACCCTGCCGTCGGCACGAGGACCACAGAGCAGTGAAACGGGGAGCTTCCACAGTTCTTTATTGGGTCCCTTTCTGTCGCCTGGAAAAGTCAAGATGTGGCATTGTAGTTCTCAGTGTCTCCAGGCAAGAACCCGCTTCTGAACTATTTAAAGTTTTACCCTGGGTATAATCTCCAGTCTCACTCAATCTTTAGTGATGTGTTTTACTGGCCAATTTATATAGTTTATAGTCTGGCTTGTAAAAGAGCCCTTTAGCTTGACCATCTGGCAGTGCTACGGATTATTGATGTTAATTACTTCTCTTCCGTATTCTGTTTTCGTGATCCTCTCAGTTTTGAGCCTTTGGTGATACATATGACCGTCATTAATATTTCATGTTACATGAGATGGCCTCTAGGTCTTCATTAAGTGAGCTTATATTGCCAAATGAATCTGCTGATCTGGGAGAGCAAAGGCATTTATTGCTTCAACCCTTTTGCCTGAACTTGGTTATATTTTGTATAATTTCTTCACATTCCACCTACTTTTCTTAAACCTTTAATTACTCTGGAAACAGTCTTTATGATCTATGAGGAACCTGACGTCTGTAGACTTTGCTTTGCTTGAGAACTTCACTTTCCAGTGACAATGTCTACATCGTTTAAACAAAGAAGCTAATACCTGATTAGATGTAGGAGAGGCAGCCTGGACGGATAGGAGGGCCCCGATGCGCACGCCGCTGACTCCCTGGACCTCCCATGCTTTCTCCCTGCAATTAAGGTGATGAGCAGAACATTAGTAAGCAACAGTAGACCAGTACTTAGTTTTGGAAGGTTGGTTGGGGAAGACGTTGCTATAACTCAGCGCACACACACCCCACCCCAGTGCACACACACACAGGGTGGGAAAGACTTGTTGTGCATCAGCAGGTGGAAGAGAAGGCTGTGTCCCAGAGCCAGAGAACTGCTCCAGGGCCACGGAGTCCAGGAAAAGCTTGCCTTGCGGTCCTCCACCTTCTGCCTGCAAGAAAAGAATCCTGTCCAACCCAGTTCTCCGCACCCCTTCTTCCCCTCTGTCACTGGCCTTTCCTCCTTTGCCGCCATGTGGTCTCCCCATCCTCTCCAACTCCACTGCGACCCTGTGGACTGTAGCCCGCCAGGGTCCTGTGGCTCTGGGATTCTCTAGGCAAGAATACTGGCGGGGGCTGCCGTTCCCTCCTCCAGGGGATCTTGCCAACCTGGGTGCTGAAACGGCATCTCCTGCTAGGCAGGTGGATTCTTTACCGCCGAGCCGCGTGTGAGACCGCTTTTCCCCTTTGGTGTTCCTTGAGCAGTTTATGATCCCTGACTCTCCAGCTACACCCCAGACTTCTCTCTTCTCGCGTTTCTGAACTTCGCAGGCTCAGGCAGTTTGGATAATGCTTGTTCCGGTTTAGTCCACAAAGCTCCTTGTGACTGCCTTAATTAGCTTCTTTTTTCGTTCTTGGAGGCCAGCAAGCTTGCCCCCTACCCTCGGGAAAATTCCATCTAGAAGCAGACTCTCCTTCACTGGTCCTTTCCCGAGTCTCGCAGTCTGGAGTCTCATGAAGAGGAACACTCATGCTCCTTAACACTGAGGTTCCCAGGCCTTGTCGGGGAGTCTAGTCCCATAACCAGTCTGTGGTTCTTCCTATTCCAGTTCAACCCACTGCTCAACCAGGGGTCGGGAGGCTTGGTCAGTCCCTGCATCTGAAGATAAATGTTAATTATTGTTCATGCTGGAGAAGGGATATTTTCCTTCTCACCAGCCCTGTTCTTGAGAAACCGTGTTCTCTGGTTATCGTTCAGTGAAGGATTGGGTTGTTACGTAGTCCATCTTGGATCTGGAGGCCTCAGCCAAGTCTCACAGTTGGCTCTAGTTAAATCGTGTTAATTTTAAGTTTCCTTCTGATGGGAGATATATTGGTACTTTATTTTTATCCATTTCTTTATTTTTGACTTTCTATCATTTAATATTTTTCTTTACAATAAATGAAAACGTGATATCAATACTGTTTTGTAACCAGCTTGGATTTTCACATAGACGTCATGTCATTCCAACAGTTTTCTGTGTCAGTTATCATGGGATTCCACCAACTGTGATTTCCATGTTTGCTTATGAAATTTTTGATTGCTGATCACTTAAATATTAGTGCTGTTCATACATGTAATTTGAGTACCCGATGAGTACCACACTATAGTTTGGTTGTTTAGGTTACCGTATTATTTAATTTCTGTGTTTGTTTAACTTCTCATCAAAAATTAACAGCTATTTCATTCAGAACCACTCAAGAGCCTCAACTGTTTATGTATTTATTAGATTCACCTTGCAGCCTGTGGGATCTTAGTTCCTTGGCTAGGGTTTGAACCCATGTCCCCTGTGTTGGAAGGCGGAGTCCTAACCACTTGGCCACGGGGAAGTCCTCCAGTGCCTCTGCTTTTAAATACAGAACCGGGATGCTTTTCTGTTCTTCAGTTCAGTCACTCAGTCATGTCTGACTCTTTGCGACCCCATGAACCGCAGCACACCAGGCCTCCCTGTCCATCACCAACTCCCAGAGTCCACCCAAACTCATGTCCATTGAGTTGGTGATGCCGTTCAACCGTCTCATCCTCTTTCACCCCCTTCTCCTCCTGCCTTCAATCTTTCCCAGCATCAGGGTCTTTTCAAATGAGTCAGCTCTCCGCATCAGGTGGCCAAAGTATTGGAGTTTCAGCTTTAACATCAGACCTTCCAATGAACACCCAGGACTGATCTCCTTTAGGATGGACTGTTTGGATCTCCTTGCAATCCAAGGGACTCTCAAGAGTCTTCTCCAACACCACAGTTCAAAAGCATCAATTCTTTGGTGCTCAGCTTTCTTTATAGTCCAACTCTCACATCCATACATGACCACTGGAAAAACCATAGCTTTGACTAGACGGACCTTAGTTGGCAAAGTAATGTCTCTGCTTTTGAACATGCTGTCCAGGTTGGTCACACCTTTCCTTCCAGGGAGCAGCGTCTTTAACTTCACGGCTGCAGTCTCCACCTGCAGCGACTTGCTCACCTCCATAAGAGAGAAGGNCTCCTTTAGGATGGACTGTTTGGATCTCCTTGCAATCCAAGGGACTCTCAAGAGTCTTCTCCAACACCACAGTTCAAAAGCATCAATTCTTTGGTGCTCAGCTTTCTTTATAGTCCAACTCTCACATCCATACATGACCACTGGAAAAACCATAGCTTTGACTAGATGGACCTTAGTTGGCAAAGTAATGTCTCTGCTTTTGAACATGCTGTCCAGGTTGGTCACACCTTTCCTTCCAGGGAGCAGCGTCTTTAACTTCACGGCTGCAGTCTCCATCTGCAGCGACTTGCTCACCTCCATAAGAGAGAAGGCTATGAATAGTTAGAAATTTCCAAGGAGTCTGAGTTCTGACCTATCTCATAGGGATGAGGATGATAATATAGGGTGGTTTTTTTTTAGTATTCCTCAGTTTTCCATTCTAGAAACATGGTGTATAAAATAAATACCTGTGCAAATAGGTTTTGTCTTAGTTTCCTAGCACCACAGGCTTGGCAGTTTAAAACAGTAGGACTCTCCTCTCTGACAGTTCTGGGGTGAGGTCCAGAATCAGCTTGTTGGTTGGGTGGTTCCTACTGGAGGCTCTGAGGAGCCTCTCTCCAGGCTTCTGCTTCTTACTGGCCATTCTTGTGGGTTTATTATCACATTCCCTCTGTCTTCACGTGGCATTCTCCTCTGTGTCTCTGTGTGCAAAGTTCCCTCTTCTTATAAGGACACCGGTCAAATTGCATTTAGGGTTTACCTTAAACCTGTGTGACTTCCTCTTCACTTGATGGCATCTGCAAAACCCCTCTTTCCTACTAAGGTCACATTCACAGGTTTTGGATGAACACAAGTTTTGAGGCTTCCCTGGTGGCTCAGATGGAAAAGCATCTGTCTGCAGTGTGGGAGACGTGGGTTCGATCCCTGGGTCGGGAAGGTCCCCCGGAGAAGGAAATGGCACCCACTCCAGTGCTCTTGCCTGGAGAATCCCATGGACAGAGGAGCCTGGCGGGCTGCAGTCCATGGGGTCGCAAAAAGTGGGACATAATTGAGCGACTAACACTTGTTTGCAAATTTTGAGGGAACAATATTCAATCCAGAGTGCTAACCAAGCAGGACACTTGCACTTAACTTCTCTTCTTAGGGGTTGGGGGAAGGGAGATTTTACTTCTCCCAGTTTGGGATGGATATCTCATATAGGAACAGACTTGGATGCAAGTCAGAGAAAACCTGAAGAACATTTTTTTTTTCTCATTCTCCCTCTTGTATGTGATGAGGAGTCTGGAGACAGATGGCCCAGGAAGGCACTGTGGTTCCCAGTGCCAGGTGGGAGCCATTGCTCCTCAGCTTCCAGCTCTGTCGCCCTTGAAACATGGATTTTGACCTTGAGCTTGCTGCCTCAAGGACACAAGATGATGACTTCAGCGTCACACTTGGCCAAAGGTCCATGCAAGCTGGTGGCTCCTTCTGACTGCACTTTCCCGCCAGTCCTATCCTGTGCCTTCTGCCTAGATCTTGTCTGGAAACAGCTATGTGCCAGGGATGGGGGGTAGATTTTATATTTCTTTTTAGTTTTTGTTTGTCTCTTGGTATTTACTGCTGGTGCTAAGTCACTTCAGTCGTGTCCGACTCTGTGTGACCCTATAGACGGCAGCCCACCAGGCTCCGCCATCCCTGGGATTCTCCAGGCAAGCGCACTGGAGCGGGTTGCTTTCTTTGTTTCTAGCAGGACATATTACTGCATTGGAACAAATGCAGTTTCCTTTCGTAAGGAAAGAGGGAAAACAGATATTGCAAGAGCCAAATTTATCAGAGCCATGACCCTGGTCCTCAGTAAGGAATTCAGGTTGTTTTAAGTGGCCGGTCAGTGTCTGTGTGTTTGTACGGGTGTGTGATATAGACCTAAGGACTGACTTTTTCACCCCTGGCCAGAAATGCTTCTACCTGCTATCAAACAAAACTCTCAGGCTCTAACAGCTTCCCTACGAGGCTTGCATTTTGTGAAAATACATCTCTAGCTCAAAACTATAGCACTGTGCCGGGGTCCAGCCCCGGTGGGTCCAGGGAACTTGAAGCAGGGACAGCGTTGGCGAGGAAAGACATTTATTTATTAATATAAGGTTAGATTAGGAAGAAATAGTGCAGTAGGAAAATTTAGTGGAGAAAAGAAGGCTGAATAACGTGGTATATGTGGAAAGCCAATAAAGTTCCAGACAAGGAACATGCACCATCTACGTTAGGCCACCGGCGTCCGTTTGAATATCGTAGAGTGCCCCAGCTGGGACAAGTAAGTAGACATGGTGAGCCTCCGCGCCCCAGATGGGAATTCAGCCGAAAAGGGGAGAAAAGAACGACATGGGGAAGCCCAGCATCGGTGCAAGACTCCAAAAACTAGTTTTCAAAATCAGCTGATATACCCAAGTTGTACATAAAGAAACAGTGGAATATGCAGAGCTATGCAGGGGCAGCAGTCCTGACCCTCACTGGGGCCAGGCTTTCTCTTTGCATACCCTCCCGTATGCAAAAGGTCTCAGGTGGTTTACATTATCTTCTGGCCAAGAGGCCTGTTAACATTTTTATGGCTCTCTTCCTGGATAATTGTCTATCAGCCAGAAAACTCCTTTTCCCTAGAAGTGTTTTTTCTTTACTCTGCACACCCTCAAAATACTAAATAAAGTTACATTCTTGTAGAACAAAGGTGCAGTGGGTTATAACAAAGAAGGTACTTAACTCAAAGGTCTAATGCTGCTAATACCAGGTCTACTGCCTGTTTTTCTATATACCAACTGTATCTAAAATAAAAGATATGAAAATTTGGCAGCAAGTATTGGCTCAACAAAGGAAACCTTTAATCAGTCCTATTCTAATGATTTTGACTCCTTGGAAGCCCCTACATTCCTAAGATGTTTTAAGCTTCCTGTGCCTCCCGCAGTCAGGAGGCCTCAAGCAATCACATGCGCAGCTGTATGAGTCCTGCAGGCAGGCTAGAAGGCCATCAGACGGGTTTGGGATTGAAACACTCGTATTATGCCCAGGAGATTTATTATCTAAAAGCTCTAGTTTTTTCCAGAAAAAGGTGGTGGGGGGACAGCCCCCTGTTAATGACAGAAGGGTAGGTGGAAAGCATAACACAGTAAAGCAGGCAGACTCTGGTCTTGGGGGTGGATGCTCAGGAAATTCCAGGGGGGACCCCTGAAGCTGTCACGGCCTTGCGTTTTGTCAGGCTTCCTTCCGCATGACCTTCTCACAGGCAGGATTCCTCACGCTGGCCCCTGGCAGCACTGAAGTACTTTTTCATAGAATACTAGTATATGAATATTTTATTTTCTTATTTTTATACTTTTTATATTGTATTGGGATATAGTTGAAGTGGTTGGATGGCATCACTGACTCAATGGACACGAGTTTGAGTAAGCTCCGGGAGTTGTTGATGGACAGGGAGGCCTGGCGTGCTGCAGTCCATGGGGTCACAGAGAGCTGGACACGACTGAGCGACTGAACTGAACTGAGCTGAACAGCTGATTAACTTGTGATAGTTTCAGATGAACAGGGAAGGGGACTCAGCCACCCGTATACATGTATCCATTCTCACCCAAACTCCCCTCCCATCCAGGCCGCCACGTGACATTGTGTAGACTTCCCTGTGCCAACAGATGTATCATGTATGATAGATTATAGTCAGCCCCTACCATTGAACATTTAAGTTCTGATATATCAATATTTCATATCAATCTTCTTTCATATATCTTTTAATTGGATGACTTTAAAAGTTTCCCACAGTCCTATGAGACTCAGTTACTGCATAGAGCTGAGACATTTAGAGAGAGAATTTGTTCAGACTGACGTCAGCCTGGGTGGGATACACTGGATTGCTCTGTGCTCAGTGTAGCGGTGTGTGATGTTACCTAGGCCAAGAGGTGACGACAAGGTATCAACTGATGGGTAATGTGAGAGGGAAAGGGAGAGATGATTCAGTAGTTTCCCTTTTGCAGCTTCCCCCCTTTGTCCCCATGTACCTGGCTTCCCTTCCCCATTATTACCATTTTACTGATGCCTAAAATTAGCCCAAAGTTCCTACCATTGTTAATTCTTTGAGACAGATCAAAAAGAAGTCAGCCTCAGCCACCAGCTGCCTTTTGCCTCCTTCTCTCTTTGCCTCCACTTTGATTCCGACTCAACCCTCTGACCCCATGCACCAGCCATGGGCTCTGGCTTCCAGCAGACACTTGGTTTTTTTCCCTGTATCTCCTTTCCCTTTGTTCCTGAGACTGTCTGCTACGGCCTCTGAGGCAGGCGGAAGCCCAGCATCACACCTTTCCCCAGAGTGCATGCAGCATGCTAACGCTCGCTCCCCGGGCGTGGGCAACTGCAGATATGGACGGTTCATGTCAGGGATGAAAGTCGGTGAACAGCTGCAGCTGCCAGGCAAAGATAATGCGGGAATGGGAATGTCGAAGGCGCCTTCTCGGGCCTTCAGCAGGCTTTGCTTGTTTCTCTTCTGTTTCTCTCCTTTGCCGTTCAATCTTTCTACCCCAGCGTTCCCAGCATCTCTCTCAAGGCGTTCATCTATTCTGCTACGCTAACTGGGCTGGCCGTTCTGGGAGGAAGGGTAGCCCTCACGGGAGCGAAAGCTGGAAGGATGGTGGAGCTGGACGGGGTGGAGGCGGGGGCGGAAGAAAGAGGACAGAGCAGCGTCCGACAGAAAGATGCACCGTGTGTCACAGCCCCGCGCCAGAAGCGCCAGCTGGAGCGTTGCTGCGGTTGCCATTCCGTCTCCGCTGGCATGCGCAAGCACGTACTGCGACACTAGGGATGCTAGCCGCCTCGCATTTTAGTACTGGACGGCTCCTCCTGCCCCTGGGAAGTAAAGTGGACAGCGCATCCCGCGTGCAGCGCGCCGTTCCCATCTTCCTTCTCCGCGCGCTGGGAGCCCGGCTCCTCCGCGCACCCTTGCCCGTCTCTTTTTTTTTCCATCCCCTTTCCTCCCTGTCTTGCAGGAGAACAGTGGCTGTGCGTTCCCCTCCGTGCCTTGCAGCCCGGCACTGAGACACCTCTCCTGTCCTCCCGGTGTTGAGAGACCCAGACATCCCCCGGGAGTGAGGACGGGACCGGCGGGGGCGTTCTGCCCCGCGACCTGGCTGCACGCAGGGGCCACCGGAGGCGGCCGCGCTGGGCCTGCCCCGGGGTCTCCGGGGCGTGCGCCCCCCGTGACCCGGCCCCTGGACGGCCCGCTTGTTGTCATCGGCTTCCGGCCGCTCGGAAGGCTGGCGGAGGCTGCAGGCAGTTTCTGAAACCTCAGAGGAGGAGAGGCGGCATACGCCCCCGAGCCCTGCCAGCCGTTCTGGCTGGAGGGGGCTCACCTGGGGGCTGTGTGAGCGCCCAGTCGCTGGCCCCACTGAATTCAGCAGATGCTCGTGGAGAACTTGCTTGGCGTCAGACAGGATGCTAAGCAAAACGAGGCCTGAAAGGTGAAGGGACCCAGACCGCCCGGGGAGCTGAAAGCCTGGGGGGGCTGCCGTGAGCCGTGTCTCCGAGTGGCCTGGAGAGCTAATAAGCGGGGCGTCCTCTCAGCCCTTGGGTTCTGGGGAGGCCGAGGTGTGGAAGGCTCATTCCGAGCGGGACAGGATCCGGGGAGACTTAGGAGGTGAGGAAAGGTGAACAGGGCCGGGGAGAAGGTGGGTAAGTGTGACACAGTGTGTTTCTGAGCGAGTGGTCCGGAGGAGGATGGAGATGAGAAAAGGGATTCCAGATGGGAATTCCAGAAGAAACCCGACGCTGTGGTGTGTGTCCGGTTGAATTCCGCATCCGGTGCGTCTGGGTCAGTGTGCGGCGCCCCTGAAATGTCCCACCCGAGGCGGGGACGCAGAAACGTGTTTTCCCGCGCTCTGGGCCTGGAGTGCAAACCAGGTGCTGTCTGTCGGGCCAGGATGAGCGCTCACTCCACAGCTTGCGGCCGGCTGCCTTCTCGGGCTGTGCGCTTGCGCTGGGAGAGTGGGAGGGTGAGTCCCAGCCGGAGTGGCGCAGCAGGGACCCGGCGCCCTGCTCTCTCTCGGTCTCGGTTGCCTCCTTTGCAGAATGAGCGAGTGGGGTCTAGACTCGGCCCTCGGAGGATTCCAAAGGCCGTGCGACCCTGTCTTCTTTCTCCCCTCAGTCCCTTCCATTCTTAACCACCTCTTTCCTGCCCTCCTTTCCTTTCTTCCTTCTTTTTTTTCCAAAAATATTGAACACTCACAAGCCCTCTCCTGGACCTTATAAGATGGGTGTTGTGACGGTCTGGCGCTGCCATGCTAAACTTCTCATCTGTCCCTCCTAACGCAGTGCAGATGAACCTGTGGAAAGGCCCAGGAGGTTGTGTTGCCTGGTCTGATCACCTCCCGTCCACGTTCAGAGTTTGCCAGGCCCTTCCCCTCCATCGACCACACTCCCTACTCCTTAGTCTTGCTTTTGCTGGGCCTCGCACTGGCAGAATTCTATTCTAGCCTATCAAGAAGGCAAGGGAACCTTTCTGCACATGTTGAGATTATAGACTGGAAGACACAGGATCACTTGTGATGGCCTGCCTGTTCACCAAACCGGAATACTCGATTTGTATATTTGCCAGCTCGGAGAAATCAACCACCACTTACCAGTTATTTGAGGCTTCCCTGGTGGCTTAGCAGTAAAGAATCTGCCAGCCAATGCCAGAGACGCGGATTCAATCTCTGGGTCAGGAAGATCCCCTGAAGGAGGGCATGGCAGCCCACTCCAGCATTCTTGCTGCAGAATCCCGTGAACAGAGGAGCCTGGTGGGTAACAGCTCATGGGGTCGCAAAGAGTTGGACATGACTTAGCAACTAAACAACAACAACAGTTATTAGACAGCAAGTTTATGCTGACAAATACCAAGTACTGAGAGAACAGAGCCCTCATGGGTCCAGTGGTCAACGCCACAATTAAGAAAGTGCCTGCTGTGCCTGGTGAAGTCAGCTAGACTCCTTTCTCTGGTGTCTCAGCCCCTTCTCTCCTCCCGGAATACATACCTAGACACAAGTGGGGAGCAGTTTCCTGTGGCTGAGGTTTCTAGGAAGTCCTGTTCCTAAGAACTTGAGTTTCTGGCATCTTAGAAACTTTTCTGAATTCCCAAGAAGAGGTGGCTGTCCTGATTATTACTTTTCTTCTTAAAATGGATAGTACTAAACAAATCAGTGCCATTTCCCCCTTCATTTAGAGAAACTGCTCTCGACTACCAGGACAGCTTTGAGAATCCCTGGGTGGGTTTCTGAGCAGTTTTGGCCAACAAAGTGAAAGGGCAAATCCCTGTGTGTGAGACGGCACGCAGACTGTGCCGTGCCCATCATCCGCTCTGTGCTGCCCTTACAGGGACAGGCAGTCTTTCCAGGCCTCCTTGTCCAGACCCCCCTCCCTGGGGAAGTGTGACTCTACACAGAGTTGGGTTTTGCGGTCGTCGATTGCCAACAGCTCATGATTAGCTGGACCTGCACCCAGGTCTGTTTTGCCCCGCCAGACCGTCTTGTCTGGGTCACTCCCGCCTGCCTAAGGTCTTCATGGCCTAGTTACTCACGGCCCGTAGTAAAGCTCTTTCCAGCTCGCTTTACTTTACATCCACTCTCTCCTGGCTCTGTTAAACACACAATTACTAGGGAAGAATGGCTGGCTTTGAGGTACAGTGTCAGCATCGACGGCTGGCCCCACGGCAACGTGACCGTCTCTACCTTGCGAATTACAGGTTCTGTACGGAATCTGAATATTTTAATAATAGTAGCAATGGTCACAGCATCATTTATGGGGCATTCACTATATGCTGGACCAGTTTCTAAGCAGTTTAAACGTATTGGCTCTTTTGAAAACACAATAAACCAAGCTGAGGGGATATCTAGTGTAGGCAGACGCTGTGTGCCCATTGAATTCAGAGAATTATTGATACTGGACTGTCTTGTAGACTCGCGTCCCTTCGGTCATTTTTGGTAAGCTCCTTCTCTCTTCTTGGGCAGCTGGAGGCACTGAGCAGATGAGGACCCCAGCAGGCAGCCTCTCGCTGTCTGCTCTTGCTTCTGTTCACCTCTCTCGCCATCGCTGCCCACTGACACGTGGTCTCCTTAGCACCCCGTCTCCACGGACACTTGCAGTTCCGCACCCCATTAGTGCTGACCCTTGATCTGGCGGACTTGGAAGCGCCTCCTGCTTGGCTCTCCTGTTGTCTCCTTGTCCTGACCTTGAGGTCTTTAACCTGGATGGTGTAGAAAGTGTAAGCGTCACAGTCGTCGGCCACACAGGCGTGTGTGGGCAAGCTCTGATAGTTCCGATTCGCTCAGTCTACGCTTTCTGCTCCTTCCATTTCCTGGGTCCCTTGTGGCTCTTCCCGGGTTGGAATTCGGGAAAGATGGGGAGGGAAAGGGGTGCATACACACCTTCTTGCTGACTGACGTCGTGTGTTGGTGTGGGCATGGTGCAGGGCACATTGCCTCCCCATCACTGAGGTGTGCGCTGTGGATGCCCACCTTGATAATGCTAAATGAGTCCCTCGGACAAGTTGCTTCTTATTCCTTCCTCAGCCTCTAGCTATGCAGTAATGCACTTCTAGCTTCTCTGTGCTAGGGTCCCTTGGCTCCTCCAAGCAGCCTTTAGAACAGGACAGAACGTAGCTTCAAGCCAGGTCTCCTCTTTGCATGGACCACCCCTGGTCCAGGGAGATCACGTATTCCTTTGTTCCATGAGACTCCAAGGAAGGACCTTCTCTACTGTCTGCAGAGTGGCCGGCTCCTTCCAACAGCTTCCATTTATATTTGTCAGAAGGGCTAGAGACTGCAGGCTCCTTGCCCCAAGTTCTAAGAAACAAGGATTAAGTTTTGGTTTTGGTTAGAGGAGGGCATGTTTAAAGCCCATTTCTCTGTTTTTCGGCAAGAGAAACATACTTCTCTTAACCATTCCTCAAATTTCACTTCTATTCCTTCTAGAATATTCACTCTTTCTCAGCTTCTCCAAGTTCTTTAATGGATTGGAGGTAGGAAGCAAAAAGTGAAAGTGTTAGTCACTCAGTCATGTCGGACTCTCTGTGACCCATGGATGTAGCCCGCCAGACTCCTCTGTCCATGGGTTCTCCAGGCAAGGATACTGAAGTAAGTTGCCATTCCCTTCTCAAGGAAATTTTCCCGACCCAGGGATGGAACCTGGGTCTCCTGAAGTAGAGGCAGATTCTTTACTGTTTGAACACAATCCCCAAAGTAGTTCTCAGCTACCTATTTTGAAAGTCCTTGCTTTTGCTTTCTCCCAACTCACTTTGTATGTAAATGAGCCTGACCCCTTGATTTAAGGCCCCAGTCAAAGCTGCCCTGCAGTAATTCCATTTGAACATTTTGTTTTACCTACAATGAAGCAGAATATTGGCAAAAGTTAAGACTGATCACTTCACAGATACAATCATACCTTAAAAGATGCTCAACGTAATTATGAAACCTTGGAAATAGAGCAGTTAGATACTGTGTCTATCATATTGGTGGAATGTAAATGACTGACAACAAATAGTTTTAGTGGCATCATTTGTATCATCTCCGTAGGGAAATCATACATTGTTGGTGGACCGTGCATGGGCATAGTCTTTTCTGGAAAGCAATCTTTCAGCCTCCATTAAGATAAGAAACGGGCATGTTCTTGAGCCGTTATTTCTACACCTCTTTTTGCTAGCCGAGAGAAATATTTGCCCAAAGGCAGGCCAAAGACGTGTGTTGCAGCATTGCTTGTGAGAACAAAACTGAGGCAGCGTGTCAACGGCAGAGAAGTTACCCTGGCAGGCCCCCACCCGCCTTTCGGTCAGGGGGTGACACTGATGGGGGGGTCGCTTCCAGGTTGTGTTTCTAACCCGTGCTTGCGTGTCCTCCATGCTCTTCCACTCACAGGATGCGTGCCCCACGAGATGGCTGCAACCGGCTGGAAAGAAGAGGGGTTCCCGAGTGGAGGAAAGCTACCTGTCCATTTCCATCACTGCCATTGGACTGGTTGGTGAAAAAATCCGCTTCTACCGTATCAAGCCACTGACGCTCTGGGATTCATCTGTTAAAGTAGCCAGTGGTACCCTAGTACAAACGATCCGTTCCAGTTAAAAAGGAGGAAGTAGATTAGTATATTTCGACGTAACCATATCTCAAAGGTACATTGATGAAGAAAGCATATGATATCATGTATATTAAATAAAATTTATATGTATGTGTGTGTGTACAAACACACAGAAAAACTTCCAGAGGGTAGACAGCAAACTAGTCACAGTGACCACTTCTGAAGAGGGGAGTGGGGCTGGGTCTTGTGGTCAGTGGAGACTTTTGCTCTGTATTGCTGAAATTTTTATGAGGAGAATGTTTCTTGTGTTACTTGTGTAATTAACACTATGAAAGAAATTGGATTGGCTCCCTAGGCAGTTTCTTGACTTGAACTGTTCATTTTTGTTTCTGTCCTCGTTTATGTGAGGAAAATAGATAAAAGCTTTTCATCCTGCCCTGCTCACCAATATCCCGTAATGAGTAAAGATTATTGGGAATAATTCCCAAATTATGGTTTTTGGCACAGTAATGAATATATTAAGAATTTCAAAAACCACAGAATACTCTAAAATAACTGGAGAAGACAAATGCGAATAAATCAGTTATGACGGCAAAAATAAATGCACGCGGATTTAGGAATATTTTGACGAGGCTGTTAAAGGAGCCCCACTGAATGCATAAATACGCCTTTTGGAGAAGGCCGGATTTACTCAGCTGCTGTGACGTCACCTTCCATCCATCTGTGAGGAAGAAAGTAAAGAACCCCCTGCAATGCGGAAGAGCTGGGTCTGATCCCTGGGTCAGGAAGGTCCCCTGGAGGAGGGCACGGCACCCGCCTCCAGTACTCTTGCCTGGAATCCCATGGACAGAGCCTGGGGGGCTGCAGTCCGTGGGGTCGCTGAGGGTCGGACACGAGTGGGACTCAGCACTCACAGCACTCGGCCACAGTGCAGCAAGAACGGGAGCAGCCTCCCCTCTGCGCTGCTTTCGGGACCAGTGGCCACTGGGCGTTTCCTAAGAGTGCGGAGCGGCCAGCCGCGGACGCCCAGCAGACGGCAGGGGCAGGGCGCCTCTCCCTGCGTCCACTCCGCCGTCGTCCACGCTTCCTCGGGGCTGCTCCTCAGGGTCACTGCCCCTACACCCGCCGCCGCCGGGGCCTCTTTGCAGCGACCCGGGTTACACAGGCGGCTGCCTGCTCTCACGCCCTTTGAGAAAAGGCTACTGGGGCTCCGGGGCTTGGACGAGAGTCAGTCTCCTCACACACCTGCCTGGGGCCCCACGCCCCACTGCTGCCAGGGGAGCAAGGGTGTGGAGTTTGGCCTCACCCCTCTCTTCCCCTCCTTTTCACCTCCTTCTCAATGGGGTCAGGTTTGACCTGAACTCCCGCTTCTTTCCCCACCCATTTCCTGCGCTCGTTTTGTCTGTAATTCCTGCTACAGCGTTTAGTAAGATTCAGACAGGACAGACACAGCGCTGTACCCGTGTGCTTGCAGGGGACGCCAGGACGCGACCTGCCTGCCTTGGTGTCTCACTCCTTCTCTTCCGCAGGTGTTTCTCAGTGTTGGAAACTACCAACCAGGTGGGATTTTAAGCAGGGAGTTTTGGGCTGGAAACCAGGTGTTGTGCTTTATGGACGATGAGAATCGTGCGGGAATGATGAGGGTGGTGAGGGTGGGCAGCTCCAAGGCGACTGAGGAGCCAGAAGAACCCAGGGATGGTGGGAGCCTGCTGCCCACAGAAGCTTGCCAGGCTGAGGACCTTCTCCATCAAGAGTTGGAACCTGGTGGTAAGCGTATCTCCGTTGGATTCTGATACATTACAGCTAGCATCAGGGTAAACGTCTAAATCCTACCTCGCTGTGTGTGTGATTGCTCACGAGTGTGAAGAGGAACTGGGGCGTGAACAGCCAGAGTGGTGGAGGGACCCAGCTCAGAAGAGAGGAGGAGCGACTGTCCCTCTGGACGTCAGACTCTCCCTGTTGGCTGAGGGGCCTTCGCTCCCCGCTCTCGGTCTCCAGCAACACGCTCACTCCTGCCATCCCCAGCCTGGGGCTTAGCAGAGCCTGGTGTGACCAGCATGGAGCCTCTTCCACTTACTTTCGGCTGCACCCGCTCTTCCCAGGGCTCATTGCCCGCGGCCCGTGCCCCGCGGCTCGTCCACTGTGGCTCGTGCCCCTTGGCTCGTGCCCTGCGGCCCGTGCCCGCCGGCTTGTTCTTCGGAGAGGCTGTCCTTCCTCCGGTGCCTCCCCCTCCTTTTCCCCTTTGAGTAGAAGCTCTGCTTCCCTCCCTCCCTCCGTGAGCCAGGCTCCTTGCTTTCCAGAGCTCCTTCAGAGCCCCTGGCTGATTCTGATTCCTGCCCTTTGGACGCTTCCAGTGGTGACGCTGTCGTCCCCCACCACCTTTGCTGGTTTCCCTTTTCTAAGTGATTTTAATGTCTTGTGTGATTCTTCCTCTTCTGCCATCTTGGGATTCAAGTTAATGACCCTTCCTCTCATCCTTGACTCAGCTGAATACTGATTTTTTCCCCATCTCCATTCACATTTCATCCATCCCAGGCTCAACTCAAAAACTATCCATTTTTTCACAGCTTTCCTGATCCCTGCAACAACAATTAAACTATTCCCCCCTCCCCCCAGATAACCGTATTCCTTTATTTGTACCATCTGATGTCTTTAGATTTTTTGACTTTGAATAATAAAGGTTTCCCCTTGTTAAAAGTATGATATTTAAGGTCAAGAACTGTGTTTTAGCCATGCTTCTATTTCTATCAACCCTATTCCAGCATCTCCTTTCCGCTTGGCATGTAGAGTGCTTAATAAGCGTTAATTTCACTTCCTATTACACTGCTGCTTGTTTGCATACCATAAACTGCAACCCTCAACCTCACAATTGCAGAAGCTCCTCGGATCACTTCCCAGCTTATTTTCTAATAATATTCAACAAGAATTTAAGGCAAATCTTATATTGAGCCCTTTCCTAGATGTTGATGAGACAGTATTCCAGCCGGCCTCAAACGAAGCTACTGTCCATCTCTAGGGCTGGGGGAGGCCCCGTCTGCTCCCCTGAGCCATGTAGCTTGAGCAGGATTATAAAATCAGGAAAGAAGAACGTGTGTCCACTCTGCCTCCCACTCACCTTCTTCCTGGCCTCCATCCTGTGGCCTCCTTGGAGTAGGCTACGTTGCAGTTCTGAAGAAACCCTGTTTTGTTTAAAATCTTCATAGTTGTCAGTATGAAGGGCCCGCTGGAGCATCTAAGGCTTTCTGGAGCTTCCTGTTTCTGAAGCTCCCTCTTCTTGCACTAAGCCTTGTGCACGCCCACCCCCTAACTGTGGTAGCCTCCGCTGAGTTCTCCAGCCTGGCACGCTATCGTGAGCATCCGTGATTTCTTCACTTCTTATTTGTTTTCTATATGGTTTCTTTTCTTCATTTTCACCCGATTTCTTAATCAGCTTGGGCTGTCCTATCAAAATACCACAGATTGACTGGCTTCAGCCACAGACATCTCTCTCTCACGGTTCTAAAATCTGCAAAGTCCAAGATCAAGGTGCGGACAGATTCCGCTTTCGGTGAGAACTTTCTTCCCAGCTTGCGGAGAGCAGCCGTCTCCCTGGAGGCTCACAAGACCTCTTCTATGTGTGCACTTAAAGCAAGAGAGTTCCAGAAAAAATCAGCTTCGACTTCTCTGACTACGCTAAAGCCTCTGACTGTGGGGAGGCTTCCACAAATTTACACGATGTGTGGAAAATTCTTTAAGAGATGGGAATACCAGACCACCTGACCTGCCTCTTGAGAAACCTATATGCAGGTCAGGAAGCAACAGTTAGAACTGGACATGGAACAACAGACTGGTTCCAAATAGAGAAAGGAGTATGCCAAGGCTGTATATTGTCACCCTGCTTATTTAACTTCTATGCAGAGTACATCATGAGAAACGCTGGGCTGGAGGAAGCACAAGCTGGAATCAAGATTGCCGGGAGAAATATCAATAACCTCAGATATGCAGATGATATGATATTAATGGCAGAAACTGAAGAGGAGCTAAAGAGCCTCTTGATGAAAGTGAAAGAGGAGAGTGAGAAATCTGGCTTAAAACTCAACATTCAAAAAACAAAGATTATGGCATCCGGTCCCATCACTTCATGGCAAATAGATGGGGAAACAATGAAAACAGTGGCAGACTTTATTTTCTTGGGCTCCAAAATCACCGTGGACATTGACTGCAGCCATGAAATTAAAAGACACTAGCTCCTTGGAAGAAAAGCTAAGATCAACCTAGACAACATATTAAAAAGCAGAGACATTATTTTGCCGACAAAAGTCCTTATGGTCAAAGCTATTGTTTTTCCACTAGTCATGTATGGATGTGAGAGTTAGAGTATAAAGGAAGCTGAGCGCCGAAGAATTGGTGCTTTTGAACTGTGGTTGGAGAAGACTCTTGAGAGTCCCTTGGACTGCAGGGAGATCCAACCAGTCCATCCTAAAGGAGATCAGTCCTGGGTGTTCACTGGAAGGACTGATGCTGAAGCTGAAACTCCAATACTTTGGCCACCTCATGTGAAGAGCTGACTCATTTGAAAAGACCCTGATGCTGGGAAAGATTGAAGACAGGAGGAGAAGGGGACGACAGAGGATGACATGGTTGGATGGCATCACCGACTCCATGGACATGAGTTTGAGTAAACTCTGGGAGTTGGTGATGGACAGGGAGGCCTGGTGTGCTGCGGTCCACAGGGTGGCCAAGAGTGGGACATGCCTGAGTGACTGAACTGAGAAAGAGAACAAAGTCTGGTCTCTGTCCCCTGTTCTTATAAAGATACTAACCCCTTTATACGCACTCCACCCTCACGCCCTTATTAAGCATAATTACTGCCCCAAAGCCTCGCCTCCTGATGCCGTTACCTTGGGGACTGGGGCTTCCATGTACATCGAAGAGACACAAAACATTCAATCTCTAACAACTAGGAACCTCCTTTTCACCCATTACTCAGTTTAAGAATTATATATTCCGGGAACCCTCTCTGCTTTATTTAAATTTTCCTCGTGAAGATCCGCTGGAGAAGGGAACGGCACCCCGCTGCAGCATTGTGGCCTGGAGAGCCGCTGGGAGAGGCGCCTGCCGGGCGGTGTCCAGGGGCAGCCGAGCAGGACGCTAACGCTCTCGCCTTTTCGCTCTCTCTGCTTTACAGCATTCTTCAGCTGCCTGTCATAGCACCTCTCGCTCCTTCTGTAATGCTGACTTTATACGTCTGCTTCCTTCCGTTTTATTCAATTTTTATGTTCACGGCACTGCGCGGGGTCTGCCCTGCGGTGCGGACTTGGTACCATAAGCTCAGCTTTAGAGAATTTAACTCTGAATACTTTTCAGTCCCCTCTGTTAACTCCGAAGTAAACCCTTGCTTTATTTACCTTTTTTTCCACTTTTTTAGAAGTATGTACGTTAGACCCATTTGTTATTTGATCGTACAATTGGGTGGAATTTTCCGTTCATTTCTTTGTGGATGAACTTGCTATTTCTAACTGGATAATTACTAATAGTTGGTGCTGCGGTTGAAGCACTTATAAGAGGGACTTCTGTTAATTACTCATTCGCTTCTCTGTATCGCTCTGTTGTATCCACGTCCTGTTCATCGCGGCAGAGTCGACGCCTGGCACACGCGAGGCGCTCCGGGAAGGTTTTCTGAACGAGTGCAAACGCGTGTCAGGTCCTGCTTTCCCAGCTCGCCCCTCACCTCCGAATCGACTCTTTCCGGCTCTCTGTAGAGCCCGTCTCGGGTCCTTTAGGAATCCCTGCATGTAGCTCCCGCCTTCTTTCTCCACTCGGAAGAGGAGACGGCAGGAGCAGGAGGCGAGGTCCGCTCCGACGCCCTCGGCAGGGGCCTCGCCGCGCCCCCGCCGTCGGGCGAGCAGACCCGGCGTGGGCGGCGGGGGCCGGGACAGGCGATGGAGGGAGGCCCCGCGGGCATCGCTTGGCGCTTCGCTCCGGGTTAGGAGGTGACGCGAGCAAGCGCAGGGGCCGGATGCGACCCGAGGGCCGGGGCCGCAGCGCCTGTTGCTTTCTGCTCCCATGCCCGGTGGCGCGCCAGCTGTCAGGCCTAGGAGCTTTGGCTTCCGAGTCTCTGGTGTGGGATGATCGCACCTATCCACTGCCTACAGCCATTTCCAACATCAAATGAGGGCTGTAAAATCTGCTGCGAATTGCTAGCACGTTTGTCCCGTGTGTGGGGACTTACTGTTGCTATTATTTTATTACTGTGCATCTTCCCTCCTTCCCAGATTTACAGTGGCAATTAAACGGTCCCCTTTGCTGTATCCTGTTACTGAATTATGCTCATTACAGACTTCTCAAGAAAAGCAATGGCTAGTCCTCAAATAAGAGGACAGACGGCACCGTTTGTCACACGCACACTCCACCCTAACTTTACCTGGCAAGTGGGGTAAGCGTCTATGTTAGCTCATTAGCTTTGCTCAGGAGAGCAAAGTCCTCATACCTTAGGACAGCGGGGAGGAAAGTGCCCACCAAAGTCCTGCTCCCGGCCTCCAGTGGGAGCGGACACAGGCAGCTCTCCTAACGTCTGCATTCCAAAGACGTGGCCCCCGGGTTCTTGACAAAGACGTGTCTGGGTGATTACGGTGACAAAAAGCCTGCCTAGTTTTCAGAAGGTTTCATATCCGTTGAAAAGGGAGGGGAAACCACTTAAAATTACATTGTCTAAAGTGAATGAGACAAAGAGGAGACGCAACCTCACCCTTTATTTTCAGCAGGGAGCAGTAAACCTTGTATTTAAAATTTTCATGTGCCCTATACGTGGACAACTAAAAAGTCCAAAGGTGGAAACGTGTTCACCTCAGAAAGACCGGCCTCGGCTTATTCCGCCTGTGTGAGCGCTCACTACACACCGGGAGATAACATTTATCTCGCACCCTGCACATCCGTTTCCATAGCACAGTCGGCCCTCGAGCAACACAGATCTGAACTGTGTGGGTCCACTATATGTAGATTTTTTTCAATCAGTATATACAGAAATATGCACGTAGGAGAACACCATGTGGGCGATTTGTATCAAAGTGGATAGTCTATTTTTACCCTGGCATTAAGTGACTGATATTTACTGGAAAATTGGAAACATGTCGGTTTTCTTACTGTTTTCTAACTTTGCTTGCAGAGAAATATGTTGCTGTACACGGTGCTATTCTCAGACCTGGAGAGTCTGCATATCAGCCTGTCGCAGGTAAGTGGTTTATTTTGCAAAGCTATACTGTTTTTAATAATGTATTACGGATATGACCGTAACATTGTATGACATACACTTTTATAACCATCTATTCATTAGTGCATAAGCTCGGCGAGTGGGAAGCGATCACATTGATTACACCAGGCGACTGTAAAGCGTTACGTCGCTGCTTCTTTGTTATCAGCCCACGAATCATTCAACCTGCAAACGCACATGAATTTCTGGTTCACATTATCCTTTCAGTTTTGATGTTTAGTGTTAGTAACATTGAGAGCGTTTTGTATCATATAAGACAATATTGATATAGGAACTGATAGATAATCATCTTGCGAGCTGACAATGTAAACTTATGTTATCAATGAACACACTACAATACTGTAAATATCTTTTCTCTTATGGTTTTCTGAACATTTTAAAAAATCTAGTTTAGTCTAAGAATACAGTATATAAGACACATACCTTAAAACATGTGTTAATTGACTGTGTTTTCAGTAAGGCTGTTAGTAGTTAAGTTTGGGGGGAGTCAAAAGTTACAGGCAGACTTTCAGCTGCACTTGGGGTCGCTGTTCCTGACTGTCCTTCTTGTTCAAACATCAATTGCATTTCTTTTGTGTTCTGATTTCACGGTATGTTTTATTGCAGCTGAATACTAGCGTTCCTTATGTTCAGGGGGCTGGGGGAAGCTGCACTGAGACTTCATTTAATTGAAATGGTCCAAGTCTGAAAACTCCCTGTGAAAGCAAAAAGGGCTACGAAGGGTAGGGGTGTTTCTGGACCTGGAGCTGGCCTTAAGGACTGGCAAAGCAGCTGACGGTGGTCAGAATCACACTGTGACTTGACAATGTTTCAGCATTTTCGTCTCTGCAGTTTGGAAGCCCCAGGACACGTAGGTGCTGTGTACACCGTGGCTGCCTTGATGAAGAGCTGTAGAGACAGAAGCGCTCTGGCCGTATGCAGGGAGGGCTGAGTGTCATATCAGGGTCGGTGGCTGCCTCTGAAGATTCCGCAGATAATTAACCACATGGATATCGATGTCTCAGCATTTCCCTCTTGTCTCTGCCAGCCCTCTTAGGAATATCTGAAAAGCACTTTTAACACAGACTTAGGTTTAATGAACATAAAGTAATAATAATTAATCTGGCAAAGCTTCCTTCCGATATTCTGCCAAATTCTAGAACTTCTGCTACATCGGTTCAGTTCGGTCAGTTGAGTCCGATTCTTTGTGACCCCATGGACTGCAGCACACTAGGCCTCCCTGTCCATCACCAACTCCCAGAGCTTACACAGACTCATGTCCATCGAGTTGGTGATGCCATCCAACCATCTCATCCTCTGTCGTCCCCTTCTCCTGCCTTCAATCTTTCCCAGCATCAGGATCTTTTCAAATGAGTCGGCTCTTCCCAACAGGTGGCCAAAGGACTGGAGTTTCAGCTTCAGCATCAGTCCTTCCAATGAATATTCAGGACTGATCTCCTTTAGGATGGACTGGTTGAATCTCCTTGCAGTGCAAGGGGCTCTCAAGAGTCTTCTCCAACACCACAGTTCAAAAGCATGAGTTCTTCTGTGCTCAGCCTTCTTCACAGTCCAACTCTCACATCCATACACGACTACTGGAAAAACCATAGCTTTGACTAGATGGACCTTTGTTGGCAAAGCAATGTCTCTGCTTTTTAATATGCTGTCTAGGTTGGTCATAACTTTCCTTCCAAGGAGTAAGCGTCTTTTAATTTCATGGCTGCAGTCACCATCTGCAGTGAATTTGGAGCCCCCCAAAACAAAGTCTGACACTGTATCTACTGTTTCCCCATCTATTTCCCATGAAGTGATGGGACCAGATGCCATGATCTTTGTTTTCTGAATGTTGAGCTTTAAGCCAACTTTTTCACTCTCCTCTTTCATTTTCATCAAGAGGCTTTTTAGCTCCTCTTCACTTTCTGCCATAAGGGTGGTGTCATCTGCATATCTGAGGTTATTGATATTTCTCCCGGCAATCTTGATTCCAGCTTGTGTTTCTTCCTGTCCAGCATTTCTCATGATGTACTCTGCATATAAGTTAAATAAGCAGGGTGACAATATACAGCCTTGACATATTCCTTTTCCTCTTTGGAAGCAGTCTGTTGTTCCATGTCCAGTTCTAACTGTTGCTTCCTGACCTGCATACAGGTTTCTCAAGAGGCAGGTTAGGTGGTCTGGTATTCTCATCTCTTTTCAGAATTTTCCACAGTTTATTGTGATCCACAGTCAAAGGCTTTGGCATAGTCAATAAAGCAGAAATAGATGTTTTTTCTGGAACTCTCTTGCTTTTTCCATGATCCAGCGGATGTTGGAAATTTGATCTCTGTTTCCTCTGCCTTTTCTAAAACCAGCTTGAACACCAGGGAGTTCACGCTTCATGTATTGCTGAAGCCTGGCTTGGAGAATTTTGAGCATTACTTTACTAGCGTGTGAGATGAGTGCAATTGTGCGGTAGTTTGAGCATTCTTTGGCATTGCCTTTCTTTGGGATTGGAATCAAAACTGACCTTTTCCAGTCCTGTGGCCACTGCTGAGTTTTCCAAACTTGCTGGCATATTGAGTGCAGCACTTTCACAGCAACATCTTTCAGGATTTGAAACAGCTCAACTGGAATTCCATCTCCTCCACTAGCTTTGTTCATAGTGATGCTTTCTAAGGCCCACTTGACTTCACATTCCAAGATGTCTGGCTCTAGATTAGTGATCACACCATCGTGATTATCTGGGTCATGAAGGTCTTTTTTGTACAGTTCTTCCATGTATTCTTGCCACCTCTTCTTAATATCTTCTGCTTCTGTTAGGTCCATACCATTTCTGTCCTTTATCGAGCCCATCCATCTTTGCATGAAACGTTCCCTTGGTATCTCTAATTTTCTTGAAGAGATCTCTAGTCTTTCTCATTCTGTTGTTTTCCTCTATTTCTTTGCACTGATCGCTGAAGAAGGCTTTCTTGTCTCTTCTTGCTATTCTTTGGAACTCTGCATTCAGATGCTTATATCTTTCCTTTTCTCCTTTGATTTCGCCTCTCTTCTTTTCATGGCTGCAATCACCATCTGCAGTGATTTTGGAGCCCCCCCCCCAAAGGGTCTTTTACTGTTCCCACTGTTTCCCCATCTATTTGCCATGAAGTGATGGGACCGGATGCCACGTACCTGTGATGTATAATGGCTGAAAAAGCGAGGCCTCTTTCTAATCCACCCCCACCAAACAAAAGCTTGCCTTCCCGATCTTTGGGTTTGTTTTTCCAGATCTCTGGGGTGGATAAGTTTTGATGCCGGTAGGTAGGGAGGCACCACGGCGCCACTGGGGTCATAAGGAGTGCGTAGCTCGCTTCTTATCGCTTGCGGTCACCAGCCTCTTTCTCACTTTCCCCAGGTGCTGTTCCTTTGCTGCTCAGGGCCCACTCTGACACGCTTGTGGTGCCCTGCTCCCAGGAACCGTCTGAGTTTCTCCACTGGTGCTCCGTGACATATCTCTGTCACAGCCATGCGCGCATCACACGCATTTCGCTTGTACCTGTGTTTAGGGTAACAGTCACCTAGAGGTAATCCCTGCTGCAGAGTGGTACTGAAGTCAGCAGTTTCCTTCTTCCTCAAGAAGCCCTAGAATATCTAACCACGTTTTCCTAGTTTCAACCCCAAGATGCTGGTGGTTAATCTCATTGTTAATAGCAATCGTGGAGAAGGCAGTGATTTTCCACTTTTTGGAGACACAGTCTTTTTTGGGCTACTGCTGCTGCTGCTGCTAAGTCGCTTCAGTCGTGTCCGACTCTGTGCGACCCCATAGACGGCAGCCCACCAGGCTCCCCGTCCCTGGGATTCTCCAGGCAGAAACACTGGAGTGGGTTGCCATTGCCTTCTCCAATGCAGGAAAGTGAAAAGTGAAAGTGAGGTCGCTCAGTCTTGTCTGACTCTTCAAGACCCCATGGACTGCAGCCCACCAGGCTCCTCCGTCTGTGGCATTTCCAGGCAAGAGTACAGGAGTGGGGTGCCATTGCCTTCTCCTTTGGGCTATTGGGAAGGCAGAATCCCAGAAGGACAAGGGGAGCCCAGTTTAATACAGGGAGAGTGCAGTTTGTTCCAGCCACCCTGACGGTGTGCAAAGACAGACAGCGGCCAGGTTTTAAACATTCAGACAGTTGATTGTTCAGCATCATGCCACATAAACATACAGGTGATAGCCGGCACTGCTAAAGCCCTGGGCCACCCGGTCCCGAGGTTCCGCGTGTCTCGGTGGCCTCTGCTCTCCGCATTGAAGAGGGCTCTCTGCTGCCGCCTCGTGGTGAGTGGAGGCATGGCGGCAGTTAGGACTAAGCAGGGACGTTTGGGTAAACTGGGTAATTTAATCTTGGGAAAATTAATTCGTGGGGGCCTCAGTTTCTTCTTTTATAAATGGCAAGTTGAATTGATTATGAGAGTCTGAAATATAGAGCTGTCTAATTGGCAAGAAATATGCTCCGCACTCTGTGAATAACTTTGCATGAAGCCTTGTGTTTTTGGCTTTTAGAAGCCAAATCTTCTGTGAAGCTTCCTTTTTGACTTCCAGTGCACTTCCTGACTCACAGATTTAGGTGATTTAATATAAGGAATTCCATGTCATCCCTATGAATTAAAACACCCTAATAGTCTTCCTGTCCCAGGGCTTGGGGGCACCTTCTTTTTTTTTCAGACACAATAAGGGCATGAGGGTAATTGAAAGCTTTTGCCCTCAACCAACAAAACAGGCTTTTAATCAAAAGGTTGGATGTGGAGCTTCCTCGTGGGAAGGTGAATGATCAGGTCTGAATGGGGTGTGGATGGGGACGGTCAGAGTGGAAGTTCCCTCTGCAGCCACCTGGAAGAGCACATTGTTTCACTGACTTTGTGTCAGCAGAGTTCTTGTTCTGCCTTGGAGGGGTTTTTCTTATTTGCACTTTTTAGAAAGATTGGATTTGATGATCTATGAGGGAGGAGGCAAAGACCTTTGATGAGCACAGCTTCTGTCTTGCTCGAGGCAGAGCTGATTTTTGATATTGTACTTTTTAATTATAGTGGAGACTTCACGGCCTCCCAAGCCAAAACCAGCTATGGCCTTTCAGAAAGCAGGCAAGGGTGTAGGCAGGAAGACACGGGCGTCTCCGCCTTCCCAGAGACGGGAGCCTGAGATGCTCGAGTCCGGAGGAACTGCTCACGTCAGGAGGAGCTGCTCGAGCGCTGTCTGTTCCCGTCCAGGTTTTAGCTTTTTTGGGGGACCGGAAGAGACGGCAAGTCCTTCTCGTGAGACTTTTTGAGGACACGCAGGGCTTGGACAAAGCTCTTTTTACAACTTAATCGCCCCATGCAGCAAAATGCTTTGCCTGGTGGTTATGTAAGAGGTAAGGAGTCTCAAAGTCAAAAGGAACTGCATCGTTCAGCTGCTTTCATTTACTCTGAAGACACCCGACTATGTAGGTTATGCATGAATTTCTCCCATTTGCAGGAATAAAAAGTAACCAAAAGTCATCAATGTTTTATAAACTGTGACTAATCTCCTGCATAGTCTCAGCCTCTCTTCAGAATTGTTTCTGTTGGCTGATATTTAGTTGCTATTTTACGGTACTATTATTTCTAAAAAAATCACTTGAGACCGTGGCACACTGTGGGACTCAGGACTGATGGGGTTGTTAGGAGAGCCTGCTCTCCCAAGCCTTTCAATTGCTTTGAAATATTCGGCTTGAAAATGGCAACAGAGAAATCTGAAGCTCTGCCTTCTAGAAGCAGCAGCGTGGTGCATTTCCAGGGTCCTCTTGGCGTCTACTGAGCTGTTGCCACCCAGGATAGTGGTGGGCTCATCAGTGTTCAGCAAATCACGATCGCAGATGTGGCCAGGGCCAGCCTGGCCAGTGTGTGTTTGTTTAATCATGCATCATTTAGTACAAAGATGACTCTGGGATGTTTTGGCAAATTAATTTGTATTGCACTTCCGAGCAGGGAGCGAGCAGCTGGGCTCCAGCCCGTGGAGCTGCCAGGCTCTGTCTGCTGATAAAGTCGCTGCTGCCGCTGCCTCCTGTGAAAGCGTGAACCGAACCGCAGGGCACAGGGACTTTGGGTCGCTCCCCTCTGGGGTCTGGGTGGAAGCTGTCAGTCCGTTCGTGGTTCCAAGCGTTCCTGTTGCGCTTTGTCGGCAACTTCCGGGCAGCAACCAAGCCACCATTTCCAAAAGAGCCACTCGTTCCCTACAGTTCGGCAGCCGGCCGCTCTGCCGCTGTCTTTGGCATTTGATTACGTCTGTCCTCCTAGAAATTTGTGCCATTCATTTGTGACTTGCTCCCTCCTCCCTGGGTGATACGTGGGATAACCGTCATGCAGGGTTTACGTGGCCTAGGTATTTTGCAGGTGTTGATTTAAAAAAACGACAAATTTGCTGTTCTCAGGAAGCATCGCCTGGGAAGGAAGGAGAGGGAGCCGTGTGGTAACGTGCACAGAGCGCATTAGAAATCCTTCCCAATGTTCCTCATTCTAGCAGCCTCTGCACCGACGGCGGCTGTTCCCCCCAAAACTCGTCATCCTTAAGCCTCATCTTCCAGCTGAGTCGCACCCCAGCGGCCAGGACACACGAGCCGCTGGTTTCTAATTCTTCTAAGCCATTTTCCCCTCTGTCTGGCTGCCATTCAATACTTTAAAGAAAACCGGGCATATGTATTTTTGATGGAAACCCTCTTTTCTTTGAATTTTTTTGCCAGTTCTGCCGTTTGACCACTGCTGGAGTTCGGTGGGAGCTTTGCTATCCCTCTGCTTGGAGGGCAGAGGAGAGGGAGAAGCCACAAAACTTTCTTTAGCAGGAGGAGAGAAGGCCTGGGGATGCACACATCTCAACAGTTTCTAATGGCAACAGTCTTTTCTCCAGGTAGACGTGATCTCATTCTACAAAGCCGTGAGAAAATCGTCCTGTTTTCTGCCTCTCGGAGAGCTCCAGGCTGTCCGGGGTGGTGGAGGCCTGGAGTTGGTTTCAGGTATTTTGTAAGGAAACGTGTCTCCCCAGGCCTTGCAGAGTTGAAGTTAACAAAGACATTTAGAAAAAACAAAGTCTTTTCATATCATTGAATGCTAAAATATAATTTTTAAATATTTTGAGTGATAAATACTTCTTTGACTCTCTTCATGCATAGGAGTTTAGCATTTTAATTTATACGTCAAGCCCATGTGTTTGGTTATTTGGTGGCTGAATGGTTTCAAGGATTCTACGGTCATTGGGAAGGCGGACAGGCCGCTGTTTCATGGTATGAGTGCCCCCAGTAACTTTTGTGATGATGATAGCTCATCTGTATGGAGAAGCTGATGTGTGCTAGGTATGCTTGGGAACTTTGTGTGTATCAGTATCCATAGTGACCTCATTAGCAGGAACTCCGATTTCCATCCTGCGTGTAAGGAGACAGAGGCACAGAGACGCTGACTGATAAGACGGGCTCGGGGCCGAGTCGCCTGTACATGCCGAGCACAGCCGGTGCCTGGCCGTGTTGCCTTTAATGACTGGCCAAAGAGCGCTTAGCCCGGGGCTGCCTTCAGCGGGCCGACGGCCAGCTCGCCACCTCTGCTCAACATTTATCTCTATTAGAAACCCAGATTGGAGAGTTGCCACCGGCTTCTGATGTCAGATAGTGTGGCGTGCAGAGACACGCCAACAAATGAGGATAGGAGACAGAATCGCAGCTTTTGGCCTGTCTGCGGCAGACAGACTACGGACCTGAGGGCATCCAGCTTCTGAACAAATGAAAGGCGTTTCTGTAGAACCGTGGCTAGCAGTTTTCAAATCCAAGCATCTGCTCTTTCGTGCCCAGGACTGTGCTAGGCAGACATAATAGAAAGCATAAAAGAAGCAGAAAAAGCCTGTTATCCGTCGTGGCGCTACCCGCAGTCTGCCGGGGAGGCACGCCAGCACGCTGGCAGCTGCAGGCCGTGGGGTCTGTGAGCACGGCTTAAGGTGTGCTGTGCAGATAACGCGCGCTGGGGGCTTCGTACCTCACAGAGGAGAGCGGACCTCACACAGGGGAAACCGCGGCTGCTGCAACAGCCCCTCACCCACGAGCCCCGGGAGACAGAAAGTGCCATCCTGTGCTTACCATCTCCACAGCCCTGAGAGACGGCTCGGCTCCCAGCCCGGAGTTAGAAACTGGCCGGCGGCACCGTTCTGCGTTGGCTGATTCACAGGTGAGCAGGTGGGGACGGTATCAGCTGAAAGGTGCAGGGTGGCCTCTGCAGGCGCCGCTTGCTGGGGGTTGAGGTCTTTGCTCTCTCAGTTCAGTTCAGTCGCTCAGTCGTGTCCGACTCTTTGCGACCCCATGAATCGCAGCATGCCAGGCCTCCCCGTCCATCACCATCCCCCGGAGTTCGCTCAGACTCACGTCCATCGAGTCCGTGATGCCATCCAGCCATCTCATCCTCGGTCGTCCCCTTCTCCTCCTGCCCCCAATCCCTCCCAGCATCAGGGTCTTTTCCAATGAGTCAACTCTTTGCATGAGGTGGCCAAAGTACTGGAGCTTCAGCTTCAGCATCGTTCCCTCCAAAGGAACCCCAGGGCTGACCTCCTTCAGAATGGACTGGCTGGACCTCCTTGCTCCTCACCGGCCCTGCAATGTCCCGGGACAAGGCGTGGCCTGAGGGCCACTCAGTGCAGAGACGGATGTAGCTGTTCTGTGTCAGGCTCTCTGCCAGCCTTCTAAAGGTGTTTCAGATGCTCGGGAGGCAAAGCGCAGCGCTCGCTGTAGGGAACTCTGCGTTTACAGCACCAGCTCTCTCCTTAAGTTATGCTGAGGCGGAATAAAAGTCACCTTACTTTCCTTGGCTCCAGCTTCTCATTTGTGAATGAGGAACTGGCTGCATCCGTGGTTCATAAGCTGCTCCCTGGCGGCCTGCGGTTTCTTCCTCAGGGGAGCGGGGGGTACTCTGGAAGAGCGGTTCTCAACAAGGGGCAGTTTCCTCCCCCCATTCCCCAGAGGGCGTCTTGGTTTCCTCTGAGGAGTGTTTGCTCCTGGCATCTGTCTGCTGGGTGGAGACCTGGAGCCGCTAGACTTTCTGCCGCCTAAGAGGCAGCTCCCGTAGCCGAGAATCGTGTGCCCACGATGCCAGCAGCACCCAGGCTGAGAGCCTGGCCATGTGTGAGCCTGAACCTCCAACCAGTCACACCAAAGAGCCGTTTTTATTGGTACCCAGTAACACCATTTTTACTGGGTGCAGCAGATACAGATTTGACAGGCGATAAAGAAATGGGCGAACTTTGATTTTCTCGTTTCCTATAACTGAGCTTAGGCTGCATCGTCTTTCCCCCCCTGGTTCTCAGTTGGTTCAGAGTCTTCACTAAGGTGTTTCAAGGTTCTGCTCCTTTCTGTCCTTCTCTTCCTCTCCGAATCCACCTCTGGGCCTGAAAAGCATCCTATAATTGGAAGTGGATGTCTAGTTCATTGACCCCGCTGGTCCTACACTCTTATCTGCCCCCACTTTTTAGATTCCACATATGAGTGATATCAGATACAATCCGTCTTTCTCTATCTGACTTATTTCACTAAACGTAACATTCTCTAGAACCATCCACGTTGCTGCAAATGACAGTATTTAAGGTTTAGCTTGTTTAGAGACGTTCACAGCAAAGTTGAGGGGCGGCGGGGGCAGAGTTCCTTACACTGCCGCCTTCTGCATGCGTAGCCGCTGCTCTTACAAACGCCCTCCACCAGAGCCAGGCGTTCCTTAACCTAATGAGCTTCACTGGCACAGCTTCGTCACCCAGAGCCTGCCGTTTAGCTTGGGGTTTGCTCTTGGTGCCTATTTGGGTTTGGGCAGCGCGCAGTGGCATGGGTCTTCGGTCACGGTGTCATGCCGAGTGTTTCCGCTGCCCACCAAGCCCTCTGTGTCCTGCCTGGTCATCCCTCCCTCCCCGGGAGCCCCTGCAGCCGCTCATCTTTCACTGTTGCTGGAGGTTTGCCTTTTCCAGAATGTCACACAGCATGTAACCTTTCGTATCGGCTTCTCTCACTAAGTCGTCTGCATCTATGAGCCTTCTCCGTGTCTTTCATGGCCTGATAGCTCAGTTCTTTTTAGTCCTGAATGGTGAGGAACCCGCCTGCCGATGCAGGAGGCATAGGAGATGCGGCTTTGGTCCCTGGTCAGGAAGCTCCCCTGCAGGAGGGCACGGCAGCCCACGGCAGTATTCTGGCCTGGAGAACCCCATGGACAGAGGAGCCTGGCGGGCCCCGGTTCACAGGGTCCCGAAGAGGTGGGCGCGTCTGTATGTGTCTAGTCATCTCCTGGAGGATGCCTCATTGCTCCCGCGCCGGCCGCGGTGAGTAAGGCTGCTGGGCGCATCCCTGTGCAGGTTTCCGCGTGAACGCCAGTCGACTCTCGTCATTACTGTTTATCCGCTGCCGTCCCCCACCTGCCGTAACCCTCGGGCCTTGCAGCGTCCGCAGAGGCGTGCTCCAGTCGTAACTGAACTCACACTTTGGTTCACTTCCTCAGCTACTTGGGTTCCCTTTTGAGGTTCGCTGGAACTTCTGCGCTTGCCTCCTAACCACTCTGGGGTGCAGAGCCTCAGGCTGGGACTCTGACACGCTCTCTACCTACACCTGCCCTGCCAGAAGCTCTGTTCACAGTTGTGGTCCTACTATGGAGGGGGAGGCTTTTCTGTGAGGCGCCTTGCCTCTCCTAAGGGGGGTCTGAGAAGGGGGCACATTTCTCCCTGGCTCTGAGGCCGCCCCCCTAAACCTCCCTAGACTTTTCTTGGTAAAGACTCCCACCAGCAGCTCACTCTGTTGTTGGCCCCTGGGCTGGCCACGCCTCCTCCTAGCTGGTTGGAGTTTATCCCCTTTTAAGAGCAGAAAACAATGTCTGCGTGCTGTGGCACTGTTTTCTGACCTTACTGTATATGGTACAAAATTAATGCTCTGATTTTTATCAAAGCTGCCATTTCAGTAAACGCTTTTTTCTTTCGAAGTCCTTTCTCTTAAAATAGAAAAATCGTCATTTACGCTAATGACTCTGCTATGAATTTCTAAACCCTAAGTATAAGAATTGACTTCTTTGTAACCCAGTGGTGTCTGGCTTCCTCTAATGACATGGAATGCCATGGATTCAATAGGTAGTGGGTTTCAGGACTAATAGTTGTAATTTCAGTGTGCTTTAAAAATGTGATCCGCTGCTTAAAAATAAGAGAAGGAAAGAAAGGAGGAAGGAAGGATGGGAAGCAGGAAGGGAAGAGTAGAGAAGGGTGAAAGCCCTGAGCTGGCAGTCTCGACTCCTCTTCTTCCACTGTGAGGCGGTCTGTGCGCGAGAAAGGCCTGGGCCTGTCCATGCCTGGGGCGCTCCTGTGTAACACTGCCACACAGGGGCTGGGGGAGCACGGCCTCTGCAGTTCACGCAAGGAAGCAGGACATCCACAAGCAACCGTCTCCTTCTAGGTTCATGGCAACAGGAAGGCAGGGCTGGATAACTGGAAACATTCTACATGGATATTGGGCTAAATGCTGTTCATTTATTATGCCAGTCTAGAGTACCAGCACTCAATATGTGAGCAAATTGGGAAAACTCAGCAGTGGCCACAGGACTGGAAAAGGTCCGTTTTCACTCTAATCCCAAAGAAAGGCAGTGCCAAAGAATGTTCAAACTGCCGCACAATTGCACTCATCTCACACACTAGTAAAGTCATGCTCAAAACTCTCCAAGCCAGGCTTCAGCAATATGTGAACCGCGAACTTCCAGATGTTCAAGCTGGTTTTAGAAAAGGCAGAGGATCCAGAGATCTAATTGCCAACATCCGCTGGATCATGGAAAAAGCAAGAGAGTTCCAGAAAAACATCTATTTCTGCTTTATTGACTATGCCAAAGCCTTTGACTGTGTGGATCACCTCAAACTGTGGAAAATTCTGAGAGAGATGGGAATACCAGACCATCTGACCTGCCTCTTGAGAAACCTATATGCAGGTCAGGAAGCAACAGTTAGAACTGGACATGAAACAACAGACTGCTTCCAAATCAGGAAAGGAGTACATTAAGGCTTTATATTGTCACTCTACTTGTTTAACTTTCATGCAGAGAACATAATGAGAAACGCTGGGCTGGATGAAGCACAAGCTGGAATCAAGATTGCTGGGAGAAATTTCAATAACCTCAGATATGCAGATGACACCATCCTTATGGCAGAAAGTGAAGAGGCACTAAAGAGCCTGTTGATGTAAGTGAAAGTGGAGAGTGAAAAAGCTGGCTTAAAACTCAACATTCAGAAAACGAAGATCATGGCATCTGGTCCCATCACTTCATGGGGAATAGATGGAGAAACAGTGGAAACAGTGTCTGACTTTATATTTGGGGGCTCCAAAATCACTGCAGATGGTGATTGCAGCCATGAAATTAAAAGACGCTTGCTCCTTGGAAGGAAAGTTATGACCAACCTAGATAACATATTTAAATCAGAGACGTTGCTTTGCCAAGAAAGTTCCATGTAGTCAAAGCTATGATTTTTCTAGTGGTCATGTATGAATGTGAGGGTTGGACTATAAAGAAAGCTGAGCGCTGAAGAACTGATGCTTTTGAACTGTGGTGTTGGAGAAGCCTCTTGAGAGTCCCTTGGACAGCAAGGATATCCAACCAGTCCATCCTAAAGGAAATCAGTCCTGAATATTCATTGGAAGGACTGATATTGAAGCTGAAACTCCAATAGTTTGGCCACCTGATGTGAAGAGCTGACTCATTTGAAAAGACCCTGATGCTGGGAAAGATTGAGGGCAGGAGGAGAAGGGGACGACAGAGGAGGAGATGGCTGGATGGCAACACCACTTGATGGACGTGAGTCTGAGTGGACTCCGGGAGCTGGTGGTGGACAGGGAGGCCTGGCGCGCTGCCGTCCCTGGGGTCACAGGGTTGGACACGACTGAGCGACTGAACTGAGAGTAGTAGGGTGTTTGTCTCTGAACACCCAGAAATGCTCAGAAGAGAAAACATGCTTCCTAAAGGGGAGACGTAATCTATGCTCCCAGGTTAGGGACTGGGAAGTCGCTTGCCTGCTTTCTCTCTCACTCTCTCTTTCTCTTTCCCTGAACCTCTCTTTTCACTATCGATCTATCTAACCTTTAGTATAGACAATAATTTCTGCTCTTTTATTTAGGAGACTAAAATTTAAATCCCTAATGGCAGGGCAAAGATTTATTTGAAAAGCATTGCATGTCATTGATTCATTCAAGGAATATTTATTGAATGTATATTGTGTGGATAAACCCGTTGACCTAGTCTCGTGTCTAGGAGGAGGAGGGCAGGGCACCCCACTCCAGCGCTCTTGCCTGGAGAATCCCACGGACAGAGCCCGGCGGGTTATGGTCCACGGGGTCACAAAGAGTCGGACGCGACTGCGGGACTCAGCACAGCACCCGGCAGACCAGACCCTAGTCCTGCTTGGGTTATTAACTTGTGATATGATTGCAACAGAGTCACTTCATCTGCAAATGGCTCAGTTACTTCGTCTTTAACACTGAGGGCTGTCTCTATGCTTCTATTTTAATGGTTAGAAATATATATCTTTTCTCCCTGGGCATATACAAGATTTTTAGAATCTAATGTGCATGTAAATGTAAGGCGTATTTTTAATGCTTGAACTGTCTATGATTGAATACTCAAACAGCTCTGTTTCACCATTGTTATCTTTTTTTTTTTAGCACGCATTCTCTGATAAACTGCACAACAAATAGAAATTACTGATCTAATGAATGTAAGCCACTGGCAACCCAAGAACTAGAATCCGTTTTGATTACAAATAAACCTTCTGTATTTCGGATAAATTTACTACACCATGTAAATTTTTATTCAAAGCAGTCTGACAAATGAGTCACTTCAGCTGAAAACGAAGTAAGGCCAATCTATTCTTCCTCTTCCTTCCATTTAATTCTGTGAGTTTGGGCAAACTTTAATCAATGCAGGGTCATGCTGAAAGCTAACACATTTATCTGCTGGGTCAGCTTTCTGATTAAAGAGGGAGCATTGGACTTTCGTCAGGACAACATTCTGGGAAGTGTAGCTTTTCTGTCATGTTACATCTGCTATTGCAGCCATTTGTTATGAAATCCATTCGTTTAAAGGAAGGTGTAGGTAATTAGATTTCAACTCAAAGCTTTGCTGTCTGGTGGGAACTAACATTTTAAATTAAGGGGACTTTTGGAAGGACACATTTATATGGGGGTTACTACAGGTTCCAAAGAAAAAAAACGTGCCATCACTAAACCTCCTGGCATGCTTCCAAAATGCTCCCCTGGAAGTTCTCTGTCCGTGTTAATGCCCATATTTCTGCCTCTTCTTGTCAGTGGGACTATCCTGCCATTGATGTTGAATGAGTCTCTGGGTTCACATGTTCACACTGACCTTTGAATTAGAGTAACTGTTAACTCTGCTATCAGCTGACTGAGTAACTAACTTTTCCTAAAGTTCTAGTTTAAGGTAAGACTTCCCTTGCCTTCTAGTCTCCAGACTGGACATGCACCCGTAGTTAAAAGCATGCTTGCTCCCCCGTGGATGCGAGGCAGAAAGGATAAAGGAGTGCAGGGCCGAGCTCGCTGGAGCTCCCATTCCTGCCTTTCCCTCCGTCGGATAGATTGCTGTGATTCTGGGCAGTTACGGAACGCTGGACACAGTTCACATACCTCTCTTCCCTCGCCAAGGTGTCTGATGGAGACGGTGGTGGACTGAAGCCGTTTCTGTGGCTGTTAGTCAGGGAGTGTTAAAAGACTGGTTTAGTACTTTCTGCAAACATGATAAGCCAGGCCATTTGTCCTTTAAAAGTTCACAAGGCTCTAAGATGAACAGATATATAAAAATGACTCTGTCGTGTCCCCCGTCACCTGAAATCTCATTTATAGAAGAGAGTCTTTGTGTTATTGTATATGGTCTATGCATACGGTCTTTCTGTTAGGGCAGATCAATAGGCCCCGGTCCTCTAGCTGCTGTGTGGGTGAGGACCGTGATTCTCCGTAGACAGATGCTCTGCTTTCCATATTCTGTCCGTAGGAGATCTCTTAATGTTCCCGCGTGGAAAGCGAACACAGTCAAGAATCGTCTTTTGAACTAATGAGATCAGATCTACAGAAGAATCTGACTGCAATTGTTTTTTCTTTCTAAATGTTCATTTATTCAGAAAAAGCACAGAAGAGAGTTTACGGGTCATTTGACACTTGTCAGGATTTGTTTAATAAAGAGAGGCTGTTGGAGCTGCGTATTTTCAGTTGTGTGAAAGGAAATTAATCAGAGATGGAGATAATCACAGCTTCCATGGAAGGCGTCTTGCAATACAGGTAAGCCTGTCTCCCGCTGGAGTTTACGCAGCCAGAGATACTCAGCCGCTGATTGCTTTGTGCTTTCGTGCAGACGCCTGGCACAGTGCAGCCAAACGGGGATGTATCAAAGCACCATCCACCCCCACAGGTCACGGGACTCGAATAGCTTGTATTCATGTAGCACCTGGCCCCAGGGAGCTCACAGGGCTGACACGCATTGCTCCCAGATTACGTTTCTCAGGCCCCCGCAGCGGCTGGGTGACCGCTGCGCAGATTCTGCCGTGGCTGCGTCCTTCGCGTGTGGAGACGGAGCGGCGTGGAAACCCAGCCCCGCGTCTGACCTCCAAGTGCAGGGCTGCCTGATGAGTTAGGGGCACAGAGGCCTGGGCTGGCCAGAAGAGGCTCTGTCTCCAGGGCACCAGTAGGTGTAAAACTTGGTTCAATAATAGAGTAGTCATGGCTGATAATATTTTTTAAAATGACTAGGCTTATTGATTCTTATTAAGAAATAAAGTAAGAGGCCATTTATCAAGAGAAAGATGGTCTGAACCGTTGATCCAGGCTGACCACCATGCGCTTCCTGTGTGTCGGTGACCCCTCACGACAGTACGAGAATGATGCGTCTTTAAATCTTCGTCATACCACAGCTCTGCTTGTGTGAGAAAGCCGTAACAGAGTTGGAGAAATTTGTGGTCCAGGGAGCATCAGACACATCCAGGCTATCCGGGAACTGGCAGACCTCCCGGTGGGGCGATTTAACACGTTTACTGAGGGCAGGGGAATATACCTCTATATCAAAGGGATGTATATTCAGTCTTTCTCAGGGTATTTTCTGGATGTGAATATTGATGCTTTCCCTGGTTGTACTATGAAGTATGGGGTCCTCTGAGCTCAGAAAAAATGTGCCCATGATTTCCACATAGCAGTCCTGTCTCCTGTTTAGACAGCTATTCATAACGGACCAACGGCGTTGGAAACGGGCGCTCCTACCCGCCCTTCCTCTTGATGACTTTCTGGTGCGTGAGCTAAGGGCGGTGATTCCTTCTCTTCTGTCATCAGCCTGGCCTGTTATTTATAGGTAGGATGGTAATCTTATTTTCATATGTGAGAAACGCCAACAAAATCTTCACGATCAAACCCACTGGGGTACTGATTACTGCATTAATAACTTGCCGAAGGATTGTCACCACCATCAGAGGGAAGGGGAAACATGCTCACCTTTGGGTCATCGAGATAAACGCAGGGACCTTTCTGCTCCCTTTCTTCCACACTCAGACTGAATGAGGATACGCTGGGTCCAAGCCTTGGACTGAGAGGCTGGCTGCTGCGACTCCTGCCTGAGCTCCAGGGTTTCAGTGGAAACCCCTGCAGCGTTCTGCCTCACGCCCCACAGGGAGAGGAGTGCACGGGGCCAAGGGGACATGTCCACTTAAACCTACTCTCCTCTAACGATAGAGCTGCTGGCAGCCTGATGCCGGTTGGCCCCAGAGCCGCTGCCAACGATTCCGTGGGCACTTTTACCGGATTTCTCTAAGTCTGAAGACAGGGCACGGCTGCTTCAGGGCTGTGTGGATGGGGCTTAGATTTCTGGGTCCCGTGCCCCGGGTCTGCTTCTTCGTCCTTTGCCGTGTGACGAGTGGGAGAGTGGAGGGGGCTGCCCTGTGGGCTGGGGGCTCTCTCTAGCCCTGACCTGCACCCTGCAAAGACCAGGTGTAGGTCTGTGCAGGCACTTGCCAGACGGTCTCATCACCACCGCTGTTTCTACCAGTGCCTCCCCACAGGGAATGCTAAGCTTCTGGCTCCAGGAACAAAGTTTTACTTTTTCTTGACTTCTACAAAGCACTGCCCTTCTGCCTTTTTGTTCAAACCCAAAGGCCATCCTCAGACAACATCGTACTTTTTGCAATCTTCTCAAACCTTTGTAGGGACAAAGAATGCCGAAGGCAGCCCACGTATACCCAGTCGTGAAAGTGACTCTCGAAATGACGGTCTGCATGAGTGGACAGGCAGTTAGATGCCGGCGGGCACGGTTCTGATGCTCCAGGTGGGATTATGCTCAGGGCTTGCGTGGACTGACTGCTCCCTCCGCCCCCAGCCTGCTTTATTCCTTCTCTCCCTGTCTCCCATCAAGGATTCCTTTTCTTCCTCTATGGCAAGTGTGGGCCTGGCAAGGCCCCAAATACGCAAGACTTGGAGTTAAGTAGGCAGAGTGGCTGTCGTGGAATTAGCGGGTTGAGCCTAATTTCAGAGAAGCTGGCCTAGTCTCTTCTCATCCCAGCCTGATATCCCTCCTGGTCTAGAGCTTAGGAGATGGGGGAGAGCAGCCAAGGAATAAGGAACAGGAGACACGGAGAACCTGAGAAGAGGAAGGGGGCGTCAGCAAGGAGGCGAACCGCATGGAAAGGCTATGTCAACTGTCTTGGCCTTTTATATGATTTTAATTGAGGAGCTTCTTGGCAAAATGAATAGCTGCTTGCAAACTGTCCCATAGGCATTTGGAATCATTTCTTAGGCTGCATCTTCAAAGCGAGATTAAATCAGTTGGAGGATATTAATATTTTGAGTCACTTGATGCCTGTCAAACTGTTTTCCAGAAGTGAGGAGAGCTCCTACTTTACTGAATCTTTGCCAGTATTAGCAACAACTGCCAGTATTAGCAATTATGTTTTTATTTACAAAATTCTTTGCCTACTAGCCACAATAGTCTTACTGTTTAAATTTTAGTTTTACTGTTATTAGTGATTCAAATGGCCTGTTGCCTGTGTTCTCCTTTTAAAATTGTTCAAGGCTTGTGCTCGTGTATGTGTATTAGAACCTTACTGTTTTGGCTAGCTGAGCCCTCCATTAAGATACCGATGGCACAGCTAACGTGTGGACATACAAAGTGTCATACCAGAGCAAAAGGTGCGCGATGGCAAGGCCCCAAAGGGCGCGGCGTGTGAGCAGCAGCAGCGCGATGAGTTTTAAACTCCATGAAGTTGTTTTGTATGTCACCCGTGCACTCTCTTTCCCTTTTTATCTTTAAAAATTTTGTTTGAGATCTTGCAGTGGTTAAGTGATTTAGCCTGGGAATAAAGCTGATTTTGCCCCATTGAAAGACTATTTTTAAACTCTGGTCACTTAAAATTCAACCAGAAGATGCCGTCGGTCATGAGTTGAATCTTAACTGTAGCTAATTCTAACATGTTTTCAAATCAGCCAAATCTATTTTTTTTAAATATAAATGCTGATTTGAGCCTCATTTGAGACTCACAGTGATTTTCTTAACAGAAGAAAAGTATCAAAGAGTTTCTGCTCCTTTGAGAAATTACAGAGAGATGCGAAGAGGGGAGGAAGTGTGTGCGAGGATCTTCTTGGTTCCCAGAGATGCCTAGAAATGAAACGGCCGTGCCAGTCAGAGTCCCCGCTGCTACGGAACACTGAGGCCTTCTTTTCCTTGTTGTCTGGACTGCGTTATTTCTAAGCAAGTTCTCACTTTGAAAGAATAGCATGTATATCCTGAGTGAAGGATGGGAGGTCGTCATAAAATGTACTTGCCTTTCAAACTGCATCAAGCTTAGTGTTTTCTGGATGGTTCAAGAGGTGGCTTTTTTCATTCATTTATTCACCTGTTCAGTTGGTATTTATGGAGCTGCATGCTTAAGGAGTTAAGCTGGTATGGGGGATATAAAAACGAACCACTGTGGACCCTGCCTCGCAAGCACTGTGACTGAGTGGGAATGGCGTGTCAGCTTCTTCGATGGACATGATCTGAGGGGCAAGTGAGACACATGCATGAGTTTGCTGGAGGCCCCAGGTGTCTGGCGTTGGGAGGGCAGTCAGGTAGCGCTGCCTGGACCAGGCGCTCAGGTGACGCTCGCATGTCCATGTGCTGGGGCGGCCGCAGTGGCTACCCTGCCACAGCAGGCCTTCCCTGGCGGGCAGCCAGGCTCTGAGCCCGCGGGGCACCCCTCCACGTCTGATGCGGCACGAGCTGTTTGCAGGCGGCCCACGTGCTCTTCCTGCTTTCCACTGGGGCACCGTTTCTCACCCATTGAGTAGGAGCCGGCGGCACTGAATTAGAGGTCCTGTCTGTCCTCTTAAATTTGGCATGTGGTGACTGCAGCCATGAAATTAAAAGATGCTTGCTCCTTGGACAAAAAGCTATGACCAACCTCAGTTCAGTTCAGTCGCTCAGTCGTGTCCGACTCTTTGCAACGCCATGAATCGCAGCATGCCAGGTCTCCCTGTCCATCACCAACTCCCGGAGTTCACTAGACAGCATATTAAAAAGCAGAGACATTATTTTGCCCACAAAGGTCATCTAGTCAAGGCTGTGGTTTTTCCAGTGGTCATGTATGGATGTGAGAGTTGGACTGTGAAGAAAGCTGGGCACCGAAGTATTGATGCTTTTGAACTGTGGTGTTGGAAAAGACTCTTGAGAGTCCCTTGGACTCCAAGGAGATCCCACCAGCCCATCCTAAAGGAAATCAGTCCTGGGTGTTCATTGGAAGGACTGATGCTGAAGCTGAAACTCCAATTGGCCACCTGATGAGAAGAGCTGACTCATTGGGAAAGACCCTGATGCTGGGAGGGATTGGGGGCAGGAGGAGAAGGAGATGACAGAGGATGAGATGGTTGGATGGCATCACCAACTCGATGGACATGGGTTTGGGTGGACTATGGGAGTTGATGATGGACAGGGAGGCCTGGCGTGCTGATGTCCATGGGGTCGCAAAGATTCGGACATGACTGAGTGACTGAACTGAACTGAGTTAGAGGTCCTGTCTGTCCTCTTAACTAAATTCGGCACCTGCTAAACCTCTGTTGTTTGGCTGCTGGGTCATGTCTGACTCTCGTGACTCCGTGGACTTGACCCGCCAGGCTCCCCTGTCCGGGGATTTCCCAGGCAGGACCCTGGCGTGGAGGCTGCTTCCCTCTCCCCTGGGCCCTCTCTAGAATCTGGGTTTAAAGCAGCGTGACGGGCTCATCTCGCTGGATTGTCGCTGCAGTGCCTGTCTCTGGCCGTGACCCCCTTTCATTTCCGAGCCTAGTTCTCTAACTGCCCCGAGGTTATTCTTCAGAGTCCTCACCTTTGGTCAGTTGGGTGAGTTGGGCTCTGGGGCTGCGTGGACGTGGTTCCCCGTTTCAGACCGTGCCCGACCCTCTCCCCTCTGCCCCGTCCGCGAGGCTGGCCTGAGTGGATGACGGCAGCGGGCTTCCCGGTCATCTGCCTCCTGCCAGTGCTTCGGCAGAGGGGAGTCGCCGCTGGCGACCCGAGGCGGGAGGAGAGTGAGGTCCCGTGTCCCGGTCCTTCTCGCTGGAGGTCAGCGTGGGCTGCGGCGCCTCTGCCTGTCAGGGCTGGGCAGCTGCCAGGCTGGTCACACAGGCCCTGTGAACGCTGCAGCGAGGGGACTGGCGGCGATGGGCAAGACCGGGGGCTGAAAGGGATCAGGCAGGAGCGAGGCTGGGAAACTGCTACTTCTCTGTTTCCCCGAACTTCTCTAACGATGAGCTGTCCACAGAGAGATGAAGAAAGCAGCCTCATTTACAATCACACCGGAAAGAATAAAATCCTTATGGATAAAACTGCAAGGAGGTAAAAGGCCTGTGCACACGCACGGCCGTGGAAGACAGCGCACGCGGTGAAGCCGGGCAGGCGTGGCGCGGTCCCCCTTGCGTGAGCCGTCTGAAACGTCAGCCTCACGGAGCGCCGCCGAACGGGGGGCCGAGGGCTGGAAGGACGCGAGGCTTCAGCTCCCCGGCCCGCCAGCGCTCGAGTTCTGCCGCGCGGCACTGCGTCTGCGGCTGCCAGCACTTACCAGGCCCTTGACATTTTAGAAGAGTAGTTTATATAAGTGCTCTTACTGTGAAAATAAACAAAAGTTTGCTTATGAACAATAAATATATTTCATTATCCGAGGAAAAACTACCCGTAGAGGACATAACTGGGGTAAGTGGCAATCTCACATACAGACAGCGAACTGGATAACAATGCTGTATCCAAATTAGGTTTCCCGACTTTATTATAGGGCGCTTATGTCAGAGAATGTCCTTGGTCTTGAAAATCACATACTGAAGTACTTTGAGGTAACATGTGTGACTTGTGCAATTTCCGCTCAAAGGGCAAATGATTCAGAAAGAAAAGGTACAAGGATGTGTTCACAGACAAAACATCATAAACAACGTGAAGGGTTAACACTTGTTGATCATGGTTGAAAGTTCCATGAGAATTCTTTATGCCATTCGTGTAGACTTCATCCATTTTTTTTTAAGTTAAATCGAAATCTAAAAGTTACATTAAAAAGAAGTATACTTCCAGAAAAAGAACAAATGAGCTTGCCATTGTCATTGGTAGCCTGGGAAGTAAACTTGGAGAGCAAGCAAGGAGTGGATTCTCCAGGTGTCTGAGCATCTCTGATGAAATGTAATCAGAGAAGACTGAACTCATGGAATTGAGTGTACTCATTTGGAATTCAGAATCGAGTGTTTTGGTTAAAACACAAGGGTGCAGACATGTCTAGCTTAATGAACTGGCTGATCTGAAGCTGTCCCCAAGGCTGGCTTACAGTGAGAAACGTGAAATGCCAGCTCTCCTCTTTCCAGCATTCTAAAGACGTAGGAGTCTGAAGCTGAAGGAAATGGGGATGTTGGAATGGGTTTCTCGTGTAACCTGCTTAGCCTCTCCCAGTCGCACACTCTGCAGTGACGTGGCAGGCACCCTCTTCACTGAGGCATTAGGAAATCATTGGTGTGGGGCACACACCATCCTTGAAGGCCTGTGAGTTGCTAAGACTCTGTAGTCCATATATAATAACATAGGGAAACTTCAGTGAAAAATTTTTTTGTCTCAACAGGAATAATATCACATGGAGTTGTAGAGAACAGGTGGTGATGCAATTACTACAGTTAAAATCATGTTTAAAATGGTTGTTAGAAGATGTCTGACCTGCAGGAATTGCTGGCAGTGGCCCCTTAGAAATGCAATAGGCGGCAGCCTAATAAAATCCTTCTTGAAATACATGGGCAAACACAAATTTTAGTTTGGCTGGGTTGAAAACAATATTGGCTTACCATAAGTGGGCTCTATCCATTTCCTTACAGGGCACAGCCCCAGGTTCCTTTGAGTTGGGGGGAGGGAAGGTCTCTGGGGAGGGACTGCAGCAAATCCACGCACATTCTCCAGCTCCTCCAGAAGTCGTTTACCAGGGTGACCGTGCAAGGGAGAGAATGGAACGCAGCGTTTCTGGGGTTTATTTCGTACCGGCTCTGAACTTAAAGTGATCCCCAGAAAGTTACAATAATACTGTTGTTCACTAGTCATTGTGAGGCCTTATAGAGCTCAGATCATACGGAGTCCTGGAGAGTGTCTGTCTCAAGATGTGTCCAGCAAGAACACAAACCCATGCTATTCAGTCCCTAAGTCTTGTCCGACTCTTTGCCACCCCATGGACTGCCACGCGCCAGGCTTACCCCTCCTCCACCATCTCTTGGAGTTTACTCAACACATGTCCATTGAGTTGGTGATGCCATCCAACCATCTCATCCTCGGTCATCTCCTTCTCCTCCTGCCTTCAATCTTCCCCAGCTTCAGGGTCTTTTATCCCCCAGTTGTAAAATTTGTTCAGTCACTTCGGTCCTGTCTGACTCTTTGAGACTCCATGGGCTGTAGGCTGCCAAGATCCTCTGTTCATGGAATTCTCCTGGCAAGCATACTGGAGTGGGTTGCCATTTCTTCCTCCAGGGGATCTTCCCGACCCAGGGATTGAACCCATGTTTCTTCTGATTCCTGCCTTGACAGGTGGGTTTGTTACCATTAGCACCACCTGGGAAGCGCCTGGAGTATGCTTATACGGAAGTCTCATTTCCAGTGGTATGCTTAGTAACTGGAAATAACACTTTGTATTGTCCTTGCAGACACCACCCGGGAAGCGCCTGGAGTATGCGTATACGGAAGTCTCATTTCCAGTGGTATGCTTAGTAACTGGAAATAACACTTCTGTATTGGTTTCCTGACTCACGGCTGGAGGAGAGAAGGCCCCAGCCCAGTTCGCGGGTGCTCTCTGTGGCATGTCGGTTCCAGCAAGAGCAGACTGCCTGCTGCGCTGCTCTCTGCTCAGGATGAAAACGCCGGCCACCGGAGTCCTCCGTGAAGCAGAGCTCTTCATAGACCATCTGGTCATATATGTGGTGCAGAAAGTCAGACCCACAGTGACTCGGGGCAGTAGCTAAAGGGCTGGCCGACGGGTTGGGGACTTGGAAATAACAGTTGAAAAGCCGGTTGTAAGTGTGACTGAGAGTGAGGCGTACGTGCGGATCTCTAAGGGTGGGCACGGCGTGTGAGACGCTCATTTGTTCAGGTGTAGCCGTCAGAGGACACTCCGCGCGGAAATGAAGATGCCTTTCCCGTGGATGCAGTTTCCCCCAGCCCGCTTGCTGCTAGCCCAGCGAGTCCAAGTGCAAAGCGCCCAGGGCAGCAGGGACGAGGCTCTGCGTGGCTTCACGCGCGTGGCCTTTCGCTCCGGCGGCCCTGCCACTCCTAACTGCGGACTACCGACAGCGCAGACCAGCTCCCGACAGGGCTCCCGCGCCCACGGAGGCCGGCGAGCAGGCTGTGCAGGCGGGCTCCAGAGAGGGGGGCCCGCTCCAGAAGTGCTCGCCCCCGCGCGCGTCTGCGGGGCAGCCTCTGCAGGCCCGTGGGTCCCGGCGTGCTGCCCCTCCGGCCGGGCGCGGGCCGCAGCAGCAGGGCGCGGGAACGCGGGGCCCCGCGGCCTCGGCGCGCGTTTCCCCGCCGGGAAGTGTGGCTCGGCGGCCAGCTGGGAAGGACTGCTGACGGCCGGGTCTGTTTCCGGCTTAGAAGGCACCCTGGGAGCCGAGGCGCTGCGAGGCGGGACGTGGGATGTCCTCAACAAACACTTCTCTGAGCACAGGGGCTCACTTCTCTGCCGGCCGGAGCCCGGGCCTTCCGGCACGAGAACGTGAGTGACCCCCTCGCCATCCCGCTTCACAGCCCACTTGCTTCTCGTATCTGCAGTTTTGGCTTCGGTGGTTTGGGAGGAGCTGGGGATAAAGGGAGGAGTTACTGTGTCAGAGAGCAGTCATTATGCTGCTCGGCACTCCGGTCGTTTTGGGCTCCTTGTGGCAGAGAAGCGGGTCACTGTTCTGTGTGGGGGGATTACCCGTTACCAGGAAGGAATATGATTTAGGCTACGCAGTGGGAGCAGAGTGGCAGGGGGCCGGAGGGTTTAACAGAGGATTTCTTACTTGTGCACTGAATAGGCTGTGCTTAGTAGTCCTGGTCCATGGAAAACTACAGAAATGCAATTGAGATTAGACCACTGAAGTCTTGAATTTTGGAGAAGGTCTGGGCCACACTGCTGGGTGGAGGACTTGCCTAGCTGAGGTCTCGGTGGAGATGTTAGGCGCACGGGACAGGGTGGCAGACGATTGGTGGAGATGTTAGGAGCGCGGGAAGGGGGGAAGACGATTGGTGGAGACGTTAGGAGCGCGGGACAGAGGGGCAGACGATTGGTGGAGACGTTAGGAGCGCGGGACAGGGGGGCAGACGATTGGTGGAGACGTTAGGAGCGCGGGACAGCGGGGCAGACGATTGGTGGAGACGTTAGGAGCGCGGGACAGGGGGGCAGACGATTATGATGACTAGCTGCGGAAGTTATGTTTTATTCTATAATTTTTCTTCAGAATTTTTCTCTTCTTTCTCATGGTGATGTGAGAGCTGATTAAATTGACTGTTCTAATGCCTTAACTAGTGAGACATTGTGTGACCTCTATACTGGGAACACGTTAATCTTTTAAGAAAACTTTGAAAAAATTTAAACTTCACTAAGAAATAATTGACAAGTATTTATATGTATATTTAAATTCTCAATGTGGTGATCCAATATGCATATACATTGATTGATTACCAAAATCCAGGTAATTAACACATCTATCACTTCGCATAATTAATTCCTTTATTATGTGTGGTGAGAATGTTTAATATCTACTCTTAGCAATTTTCAAGTATATAAATATTATTAAGTATAGTCATCCTGCATATTAGGACCCCAGAACCTATTCTTCCTATAATGGGAAATTCATACCCTTTGACCTCGTTTTTGTTTTTGCTTTTTAAGAGTCCACATAGAGGCGATGCCACGTGGTACTTCTTTCTCTCTGTGTAGCTTATTTTACTTAGGTAGCGCTCTCCGGCTTTATCCATGTTGAGGTAGACTTTTTTAAAAAGTCTTAATATTCCTTTATTATGGAATTTCCTTATCCATTCATTGATAAAAGGGCATTTATGTTATTTTCATATCTTGGATGTTGTGAATAATGTTTCATTGAACATGGGTGTGCAGATATCCCTTTGAGATAACTGATTTCAATTCCTTCAGCTATAAAACCAGAAGCGAAATTGCTGGATCATGCGGGAGCTCTATTCTTAACTTTTGCAGGACCACCCCACTTTTCTGTAGCTGACACACTTTGTATCTGGATAAAGGGTAAGGTAGTTGTTGTTGTTCAGTTGCCCAGTCATGTCCAGCTCTTTGTGACCCCATGGACTGTAGCACGCCAGGCCTCCCTGTCCGTCACCATCTCCAGAGTTTGCCCAAGTTCAACTTCATTGCATTGGTGATGCTGTCCAGCCATTTCATCCTCTGATGCTCTCTTCTCCTTCTGCCCTTGATCTTTCTTAGCCTCAGGGACATTTCCAATGAGTGTCTGTTTGCATCAGATGACCAAAATACTGGAGCTTCAGCATCTGTCCTTCCAGTGAGTATTCAGCGCGGATCTCCCTTTAGATGGACTGGTTGGATCTCCTTTGCTGTCCAAGGGACTCTCAGGAGTCTTCTCCTGCACCACAGTTCAAAGGCAACAATTCTTTGGTGCTCAGCCTTCTTTATGGTCCAGCTTTCACAACCATAGTTGCCCACTGGAGAGACTGTAGCCTTGACTACGTTGACCTTTGTTGGCAGAGTAACGTCTCTGCTTTTCAACATACTGTCTAGGCTTTTCATCACCTTCTTTCCAGGAAGCAATCACCTTCTGATTTCATGGCTGCAGTTACCGTCTGCAGTGAATTTGGAGCCCAAGAAGAGGAAGTCTGTCACTATTTTCCCCTTTTCCCCTTCTATTTGCCATGCAGTAACGGGGCTGGGTGCCGTGATCTTAGATTTTTATATGTACTCTTAAGCCAGCTCTTTCACTCTCCTCCTTCACCCTCATCGAGAGGCTTTAGTTCCTCTTTGCTTTCTGCCATTAAGAGTGTTATCACCCACGTATCTGAGGTCGCTGATGGGTCTCCTGCCTATCTTTATGCCAGCTTGTAACTCATCCAGCCTGACATTTCTCATGATGTGCTTGGCGTATAAATTAAACAAACAGGGTGACTACACACAGCCCTGTCACACTCCTTTCTCTATTTTGAACCAATCAGTTTGTCCATACAGGGTTCTAGCTGTTGCTTCTTGACCCGCATACAGGTTTCTTGGGAGACAGGTAGGATGGTCTGGTACTTCCATCTGTCTGAGAGCTTTCTACAGTTTGTCATGGCCCACACAGTCAAAGGCTTTAGCAGAGTTGATGAAACAGAGATGGATGTTTTTCTGAAATTCCCTTGCTTTCTCTATAATCCAGTGAATGTTGGCAGTTTGATCTCTAGTTCTTCTTCCTTTTCTAAACCCAGCTTGGACATCTGGAAGTTCTTGGTTTGCATAATGCTGAAGACTAAAATGCAAGATTTTAGGCATGACCCTATGAGCATGGGAGATAAGTGCAACTGTCTGATGCTTAGCACAAACTTTGGTACTGCCCTTCTTAGGAATTGGGATGAGGACTGACTTTTTCTAGTAAACAGTGTCAGACTTTATTTTTTTGGGCTCCAAAATCACTGCAGATGGTGACTGCAGCCATGAAATTAAAAGACGCTTACTCCTTGGAAGAAAAGTTATGAGCAACCTAGATAGCATATTCAAAAGCAGAGACATTACTTTGCCGACTAAGGTCCGTCTAGTCAAGGCTATGGTTTTTCCTGTGGTCATGTATGGACGTGAGAGTTGGACTGTGAAGAAGGCTGAGTGCCGAAGAATTGATGCTTTTGAACTGTGGTGTTGGAGAAGACTCTTGAGAGTCCCTTGGACTGCAAGGAGATCCAACCAGTCCATTCTGAAGGAGATCAGCCCTGGGTGTTTTTGGAAGGAATGATGCTAAAGCTGAAACTCCAGTACTTTGGCCACCTCATGCGAAGAGTTGACTCATTGGAAAAGACTGATGCTGGGAGGGATTGGGGGCAGGAGGAGAAGGGGACGACAGAGGATGAGATGATTGGATGGCATCACGGACTCGATGGATGTGAGTCTGAGTGAACTCCGGGAGATGGTGATGGACAGGGAGGCCTGGCGTGCTGCGATTCATGGGGTTGCAAAGAGTCGGACATAACTGGGCGACTGGACTGAGCTGAACTGATGGCCAATGCTGAGTGTTCAGATTTGCTGACGCAATGAATGCAAAACCTTGATGGCCTCCTCCTTTAGGGATTTGAATAGTTTTGCTGGAATTTCATCAAATCCACTAGCTTTATTAACAGGCCCGCTTGACTTCACACTCCAGAATGTCTGGCTCTGGGTGACTGGCCACGCCATCACAGTGATCTGGTTCATTAAGATCTGTTTTATCCAGCTCTTCCCATGTGTTTTTTCCATCTTTTCTTGATCTCCTCAGCGTCTACTAGTCTCTGCCGGTTTTGAAACCACCCCGCTTTTCCGTGGCTGGCTCACTGTGCGTCTGGATAAAGGATGAGGTGGGACTGGAGTTGGAAGCCTGGCTGGCTGTGCTGGATGCCTTCCGGTTGCACTCCGGGTCTTCATCACTCTCCACGCCCGCCTCTGCCTCGATGGCGATGGACTCGTCAGGTCGGGTCAGCGGGAGTCCCTGCAGGACTGGCTGAGGCTGCTTGTGCCCCGTGACTGGGAGAGGCCTCCTTTCATAGCCTCTGTTCTTGTGGGCTGGTGAGCCCTCTTTCTTCTTGTTACTGCACTGTCCTTTGTGGTTCTTCCACACCGACCAGCAGCTTTGTGAACAGCCTCTGGACCTTCCTCCACACATCCCACCGTGAATGTGCTGTTTGTTTCCTGAGTCCCTGGCCGGTACCATTGCTTAGCATCACAACACGGTAACTGACGGAATAAACCACAGTCGCGGTGTGCACTGAACGCCATTCATCCATATATTGCCATTACAGTGATAACTAAGCATTTCAATCAGTAAAGGATTAAATTTCATGAGGTAGAAGTTTCAGATGTGAACTTTGAAGTACATATATTTCAGAGTTTATATTTTGGACATGCCACGCAGCATGCGGAGTCTTGGCTCCTGTCCAGTGACTGCAAGGAGGCTTAACCAGGGCACTGCCAGGAAGTCCCAAGATGTGAAACATTTTTTCAGAACACAATATTAATATATTATTTTAGTACTCACTTCCCTTGTGACTCAGCTGGTAAAGAATCCTCCTGAAATGCGGGAGACCTGGGTTTGATCCCTGGGTTGCGAAGATCCCCTGGAGAAGGGAACAGCTACTCACTCCAGTAGTCTGGCCTGGAGAATTCCATGGACAATCCATGCGGTTGCAAAGAGTTGGAGATCACTGAGTGACTTTCGTTTCATTTTCATTTTTCAGCCCTTTAGAAATATTTTATAACAGTGTAAGGGCTGAAAAAAGCCAGAAATATTAAAAGACATGGCCAAAATGTTGAAGAAGTACCGACACTGTGATTGGAATCTTGCACTTTCCTCAGAATCTCCTCTATTCTTTGGCTTGTAATATGCTATCAGAAGCTTGGTGTACTCATCTTTTCTCATTAGCAAGTCTTTTCCATAAATCGTTTAGCTCAATATATCTTATCTTTAAGTATAGAGTATAATATATTTATTCAGTCATTGGAGACGATTTCATAGAAGCTTTGACAAATTTGGTGCATTTTAGATTGCAAGTTTGTATTTGTCTGTCTTTCAAATTATATGCTGAACTTTTGATGTCTGGATTTTTTAGTGACTAGAAACAGCCTTTTTGAGATGTAATTTATACACTATAATGGTCACATGGTTAGGGTGCACAATTCAATGGGTTTTAGTTTATATAGAGAGGCGTGCATCTGCCAACCTTAAGAACACCTTTAGACACCTTCACGCTGCTCCAGGGAAACCTTACTCCACGTTGCCTAATGAGGGGGTGAGTTACGTCGCTCAGTCGCGTCTGGCTCTTTGCCACTCCATGGACTGCAGCCCACCAGGCTCCTCCCTCCATGAGATTCTCCAGGCAAGAGTGCTGGAGTGGGGTGCCTTCTCCAGGAGATCTTCCCGACCCAGGGACTGAACCTGGGTGTCTCGCATTCCAGGTAGACGCTTTACTGTCTGAGCCCCCGGGAGAGTCCCTGTGATACCCTTTTGCTCCCCCTAATTCAAGGCAACCAGTGAACATGAAACTGCTCTCCCTTTTCATAGACCTGTTGGGGTCTGGAGTTTGATCTTTGTTTCTGTATGCTCGTGTGTTACTTAGTATCCATGCAGTGTAATGGGTTTGTTTGATAAATGTCATTGCTGGCCGGTGAGGATAGAGAAGCCGTGTTTGAATGGTCTGCTTTCTCTGAATATCTGTGATTGGTCTACTATAAATTTGTTCCTCTGGACATGCCAAATATGAAGCCAGGAAACTGTGCTTTTATAAAGTATATTTTGTTTTATCTTCCAAATTGAGATTGCACAGCTGCAGTCAGCCTTGTTTTATAACCAGGAGCATACTCGTTTACTTAAGTTTCTCCCTGCTCTCCTGAAGCCTTCTGTGACTTCACCATCATCTCTGTAATTATAGACTCGGGAAACGTGTCTTTGGAATTCAGAACTTGCTTTTCAGCTGGTCTGCTGGGACACCCTCAGGTGTTCACGTATGATGAGATTCATTGACGGAATCCCCTCTGATCCACAGCAGGTCAGGGTTATGCCGCCAGGGTTCATGTGAGGGACCCTAGGGAATAAGGGCAGACAAACCCAAGGGCGCACCTTGAAGAAGCCTGTTCTGGACACTGACCCTAGCCAAGCTCACCTGCGGCCTGTCCCCGCGGCCTGGCGGTGACGCCCGAGTCCAAGGAGCCTCAGAAGCATCATCATTAGAAGAGCAGTGTGGTTGCTGACACAGCTCAGGCCACTGCACACTGGCCTTGTAGTCAGAGCTCCCTTCTGTTTTTAAATGAAGAGGAATCAATTAAGCCCCGGGCCCTGTGACCTGGGCTGCCAGACGCAGCCCCTCTCAGGGACGGCGTGTGCGGAGTCCACGCGGGTGCGTGTGAGCACTTGGAGGGAAGGGAATAGCATCACGGTAAGTCATGGCACTCTACGGCGGGAGGCGCACGCAGCTTTGCAGCTCCTCCCCCAGCAGTCTGGGCCCGCCTCTCACAGTAAATGGGCTCGGCTCGCTGTGTCTCCTCAAGGCAGCTACCTCACGTTTTGTTGCTAGAGTCCTGAATAAATGAAGTTCTCATTCTTCTCGGCTCTCACTTTCAGCTGTCACACTGCATCTTAAATGAAGGGAAAGTGACAGTCGCTAAGAAGTGGCACAGCCCTTTGTCTTGCTTATTTTCGTCGCCTTGTGCCATTTTGGAGTTAGGCGGTGGCAGAGATTCCGTAGAGTGAGGAAAGACACACATTTTTAGTCCTGTTCCAGTTTAAATACTGTTAGATGGGTAGGTATTAATACCTGGAGAAAACTTAATCACTCTGGGTATTTTCAAAAGGGAAAAAAAAGGAATATGAAAAATCAACGAGGGAGAAGTTGTTTCTGCTTTTAATATTTCATCACAAAAGGCGTCAACTTGCGGTTTATATTGGTTAGGCTTTCGGAAGCCCTTCTCATGGAATTTTGTGGGTATGAAAGGGATGCTGCTGCTCTTGCATAGAATTGATAAGTACATCTCAGACAGTCCAGTGGCTGCCTTATTTCCACCTTCTGCTGTCTGCTTGATGTGTCGTGGTAGTTTCTGGGGGTCACAACAACTGGGAGACTTGGAGATAGGAGCACTTTTGTGCTGGAAAGGAGGAGAGAGCTGCAGGGTGGTGGAGGGCAGCTTCCACAGGGGGTCGTCGGGAAATTTTACTTTCTCCTCTGCTTTACGGAGTCTTCTTCAATGTGTACTTTCTCCTCACGTTCACGGCTGTGCACAGTAGAAATCTGTGAGCAAGGGCCTGTCCACGTCTTCTCTAGGGGTTCGGGGTGCCCTTGGAGGACCAGCAGAAAGAGCTGATAGGTTCTACGGCTGGGTGTGGCCAACAAGCAGTTCAGCTCAGTTCAGATCAGTTTCTCCGTCACGTCTGACTCTTTGCAGCACGCCAGGCCCCCCGTCCATCACCAATTCCCGGAGTTTACTCAAACCCATGTCCATTGAGTCAGTGATGCCATCCAACTATCTCATCTTCTGTCATCCCCTTCTCCTCCCACCTTCAATCTTTCCCAGCATCAGGGTCTTTTCCAGTATGCCAGCTCTTTGCATCAGGTGGCCAAAGCATTGGAGTTTCAGCTTCAACATCAGTCCTTCCAATGAACACTCAGGACTGATATCCTTTAGGATGGACTGGTTGGATCTCCTTGCAGTCCAAGGGACTCTCAAGAGTCTTCTCCAACACCACAGATCAAAAGCATCAATTCTTCAGTGCTCAGCTTTCTTCACAGTCCAACTCTCACATCCATACATGACCACAGGAAAAACCATAGCCTTGACTAGATGGACCTTTGTTGGCAAAGTAATGTCTCTGCTTTTGAATATGCTGTCTAGGTTGGTCATAGCTTTCCTTCCAAGGAGTAAGTGTCTTTTAATTTTGTGGCTGCAGTCACCATCTGTAGTGATTTTGGAGCCCCAAAAATGAAGTCTGACACTGTTTCCACTGTTTCCCCATCTACTTGCCATGAAGTGATGTGACCAGATGCCATGATCTTCGTTTTCTGAATGTTGAGCTTTAAGCCAACTTTTTCACTTTCCTCTTTCACTTTCATCAAAAGGCTTTTTAGTTCCTCTTCACTTTCTGCCATAAGGGTGGTGTCATCTGCATGTCTGAGGTTATTGATATTTCTCCCCGCAATCTTGATACCTAATAACAATTAGGTATGTGTAACAACCAATGCAGTTAGAATTTCCTCTCAGGAAATGTCCCTGCCCCAAAGAGGGGACGCTGAGTGGGTGAGTGGCTTCCTCACACACCTGCAGAAGCTGTCAGACAGTCCTGGCACCAGGGGAGGGTTTGTCCTCTGTGGTTTGCAGTAAATGGCTGTGATGTCAGCGGCCAGCAGGCTAGAGTGTTAACCTGTGAATGAGGCAAGAGTCACAGGTCGGTGAGCTCAGTGAGGAAAACCTGCGATCTCGTGAGACCCCCGCGTCCCAGACACGCTCTCTCTTTGCTGTGAATCGGTCACTCTGTGAGACTGTCACCTCTTCCCGGTCCTCAGAGGCGGCTGTGCTGATGGAGACGAGCAGAATGCCCGTCTCCAAGGCGCGGCCGTTTGGACGGGAGAGTGCTCTCGCTGTCATGAAACAGGGCGGCAGGGCTCCTCTGCTGTTCTCTGCCTGTCCTTTGTGCTCCATGTTTCACGCCTTCTTCCATCGTTTCAGTATTTGCTGAGAACCTATGTTATCAGGACCCCGTGCGAGTCCAGGTATACAGAGACGACTGTGGTACACAGACGCAGCTCACCTTGCCCTCCCCGAGCCCTCAAGGGCACACCTGTTTCGTCTGCTTCAAGCGTGCTTAATCTCTGCTGTGTGCCTGGATGGTTCCTGAAGCAGCCTTCAAAATCTTGTGTGTGTGCGTGCAGTATGCAGAGAAAACCCACAGCTTTCATCGCATTTTCAAAGAGGTCCAGGGAATAAGCCTTGTATAATTAAAAGTATCACTCTTGTTAATTTGAGTAAATATGGGGATGTATTTGATTAAACTGGCAAATTTTAGACATCAGATTATACCCACAAGCCAAAAGCTGACAAACTTTAGGACCAAAAGGACACACCAAATGGTTGTGTAAGAGTTTCTGACTTCAGCAGAGCAGAGGGCAGCTTGTTTATACAGTGCGTCAGGCATCTGGGGCTTTGTGTAAGAAGTGGTTGCTAAACACACTGCACATATAAAGACTGCAAAACAGAAGAACTTGATTCACCACCAGCCACCGTCTACTTTTTGCAAATCTAGCTATTTTTGTTCATTGTATAACTTTATTTTGACTTTTTCAGAAACTAGAATGTCCTCTGAAATATGGGAGAGTGTTTTGCTACATTTTATCATTTTAGGGATGTTTATTGTTGTGACTTGTTTTAACTACTTAAAATGTCATGCATAAATAGTCAGTGTAATCATTTGGAAGAACAATTAGCAAATTACTAATTGGGTAATTTGCTTTGCAAAGAACGACCATTGTTGACTTAATGGTTAAAAAAAAAAAAGCTCGTAACTTACAATATTCTATAAGTTTTATTTTGCGCTTTTGGGGCATTCTCTTAAGTTTTAAAACAACCCTATTAGATAAGTACTACTATCGCTGTATTAAAGACATGAAAATTGATCTTTAATTGCAAGCTACCTTTTTTGAAATTATTAGCTATGTTTGACTATCATGTAAGCAAAGCAGATGTGTAGAAAGTCCTCTTATTAGTAAAATCTAAATAAAGCATTTGCTGAATATTTTGTATAAGTAAATATAGATGACTTTAGAGCGTGCAAAAATCATGAGTTTTTAGTAGCTGTGTGAACACCATCTTTGATTCATAAATTTGCAGCCCTTTTCACTCCTTTGTTCTGTTAGATCAGAGCATTACTAGATTCACCAGTTACCTAGAACAGTGTCAGAGAGTAGATGGAAATGTTAATAGTATTTTATAGAAAATGAGCTGTTATCAACTGGCTCCCGCTTGCCAGGCCCACACTGGGTGCTTTGCACACGTGAATATGAACTCATAAGGACAAGCCTTTGTGGCAGGAAATATTTCTGATGAGGAAATGGGCGTTCAGAAAGCTGTGTAACTTTTCTGGATTTACTCAATCCATGGGGTGTCCACCTGGGGATCCAGTTTAAGTGTCTTTGATTTAAAAGCTTACCCCATTACGCGCAATACTCTTCTCGGAGCAAATTTGAAGGAAATCCTGATAAGTGAAGTTAACTCTGTGACTCTCAAATTAGTCATCTACCCAGCAAGTCACATGTTCTCTTGGAGACCAGCAATGGAAAGGCAGCGGTCGCTGAAACTGGTAGAAACAGGCAAAAGCGTTGCCTGTTGCTGACTTGTTTTCCCGTTTTATCCCAGAGGGTCAGTCTGATGGCTGCACAAGCACTACCCAAGCGCAGAGAACTGTGTTCAGTTCAGTTCAGTTCAGTCGCTCAGCCGTGTCCGACTCTCTGCGACCCCATGAATCGCAGCCCGCCAGGCCTCCCTGTCAGTGTAGGGTCACCAAAGTTAACAGCCCCGTCAGCTCTGCCTGGACACAAGCAGCACAAAGTGGGCGAGTGTCTGCCACTGTTCTTTGCTTCTGCAAGTCATCAGCCCCCAAATCATCAAAGCCTCGCTGAATTTCACCACTACCTTCTAAGAGAATGGCTGTTTGCAGAAGTGGTGACCCTGAAGCATCTCTTAAATGACCTTGAATAATTGTCTGAGGTGTGGTTGAGTCAGTAATTCCACACTTAAATCTCCGAGGATGTCCTTCAGATGATTCAGTGAGAGAGAGAGAGAGAGAGGGAGTGGGCAGTTTTAACATAGACATATGCCGTATATCAAGAGCTAACGCTCCCTAAACACTGAATGCCTTGGGGTTCGCTGTATCTGTGAACTCTAATCTTGCTGTTGAATCTATGGAGCCATTATCATCCCAGTTCCATAAGTGGAGACGCTGTCTCTCATCCCCTAGACCGACTGCAGTATTTTGGTCTCTGGTTCTGCGTCAGACACTGGATACATTGTCTGCTGCAAACACAGACACATTCGTGTGAACAGTTATGAGTAAGGTCAGGCACGGCCCAGACGTTGGAACTTATGCTTAAGGCTTCCATGGGAATGCATGTAGAGAGGCAGCTGCTGCTGTTCTCGTCCAGTTGCTGAGTCGTTGTCCAGCTGTTTGTGACCCCGTGGGCTGTAGCACATGAGGCTTCCGCGTCCTTCACTATCCCCTGGACTAGTAGTATTTAATAAAAGTAACTTCTGTTTCTTCAGCTAATTTTTATTTAACTAGCTTGTCTGAGTCCATAGTGGATTGGACAAAAAACGCCATTGTCCAGTTACAATGATTCATTTGACATAGAAAGTTGAAAAAGAGATGAATTCTTTTAATAAAAACATAACCTCTACGTGACAAGCTGTTTTTTAAGAGGGCGGGAAGAATGAGGACATTTTCGCCCTGTCGTCGCTGTGGGTGCCGCCGAGACTAACGGTGCCGCTGTGACAGCAGCGGTGAGCTAGTGATCTGCAGGAGGTGCTGAGACAGACGGATAAGACATCCCAAGTCTCAGGGAAGGAAGATGCGGACAGCTTTGGGTATGAAATCAGGTGACAGTGAGACTTTGTCCCAAGGATCTGAGCACAGAGAGGAAGTCTTTGATATTGAGTGTTGGAAAGAGTTTTTTAATTCTCACCTATACCAAGAGTATGGCTGAGGGGAAAAGGCTGAGCGGTTGTGGTGTTGGAGAAGACTCTTGAGAGTCCCTTGGACTGCAAGGAGGTCCAACCAGTCCATTCTGAAGGAGATCAGCCCTGGGGTTTCTTTGGAAGGAATGATGCTGAAGCTGAAACTCCAGTACTTTGGCCACCTCATGTGAAGAGTTGACTCATTGGAAAAGACTCTGATGCTGGGAGGGATTGGGGGCAGGAGGAGAAGGGGACGACAGAGGATGAGATGGCTGGATGGCATCATGGACTCGATGGACGTGAGTCTGAGTGAACTCCAGGAGTTGGTGATGGACAGGGAGGCCTGGCGTGCTGCGATTCATGGGGTCGCAAAGAGTTGGACACGACTGAGCGACTGAACTGAACTGACCTATACCAAGAGTATGGCTGAGGGGAAAAGGCCGAGCCAGATAGGAAAGAAGAAGGTAGGATTTAGTCTATAAGGAACAAGTGGATTTTGTCATTAAGTTTGTTCACGCCGTCAGAGACCAACTGCCTGGTTGCATGGTCACATGCCGTATCTTTGCTGTGCTCGTCTGGTTAGCTGTGGCAAGATGTGTGTTTCCAAGGCAAGCCCAGGATTCTCTGGGCTCAGAGGAACAGGGGCCGGAGCAACAAACCCAAGGAATGGAGAGATAAGAGGGGGCAGCGTGAGGGCCCCTCAGGGACGCTGAGGATAGATCTCTTGCCACTGAAACGGGCCTCGTCCACCCTGCTTTCTGGCTTCCGCGGTCTTTCTGAGTCGAGAAGGTCGGAACCCAACCCGCGGGCTATCCTATTCACTGGTGCTTAGCCAGTGACCCTGTTGCTTAACCCACATTTGCCGGATAGACTCTGTCTATAGAAGGGTTAATTTGACTGTTACTTCTTGATGTGACCATTAAAACAAAACAACAGCAAAGACACCTCGCCCAAGTGGCGCCTGATTCTCTTGCAGGAATCTCTGTCTTTCAAAGTGATCAACATTTGATTCCTGCAGCCTAGAGCTGGACATATGAAAAAGAAAAGAGAAAAACACAGACTTTGTTCTTCAGAATGAATCATAATTACTACCATCACATTTAGAATGCCAGGCGCACCTGCAATCTCTTCTTGATTTTTACAATTCTTATGAGACAGGCATTGTCATGTAATGTCAGCCGGTGGTTAAGTATAAGATTTGGAGTCCACCATGCAGTGTCCATTGGCAAGTGGAAACTTTTCTAAACCTCAGTTTCCTCATCTATAAAAAGGAGGTGAATAGTAGCTGCTTTGTAAAACACTGAAAACGGTTCAGTGCCAGTTATTATTACAAGTTCAGAACGGTTAAGCAAGTTATTCAAGTTCACCAAGTTAGTGTGTGGCAGAGGAGAGATTCACATACAATTTTGGTTGGCCCAAAAACTCTCTCTCTCTCTTTTTTTTTTTTTTGCCTAGGTGTATCACAAATTGTATGTTGTTTTTCTTTGTCTTTAAAAATAAGACTGTTTCTTCAGAAAACCAAACCCCACGTGCAGAGTTGTGCTAGAGACAGAGGAATGCTTCCCTGGTCCAGATTAGAGGTCAGATGATGCATTTAACCCCAACACCAAACAAGAAAGACAGGAAAGAGAAATGAAGCCCCTGTCTTTAGGAGTTCAGATTTAACAAACAAGTCCTATCCTTGGGCACAAGGACTCATTGCTACTGCTAACTCGCTTCAGTCGTGTCCGACTCTGTGCCACCCCAGAGACAGCAGCCCACCAGGCTCCCCTGTCCCTGGGATTCTCCAGGCAAGAACACTGGATTGGGTTGCCATTTCCTTCTCCAGTGCATGAAAGTGAAAAGTGAAAGTGAAGTCGCTCAGTCATGCCTGACTCTTCTTGACCCCATGGACTGCAGCCCACCAGGCTCCTCTGTCCATGGGATTTTCCAGACAAGAGTACTGGAGTGGGGTGCCATTGCCTTCTCCGAAGGACTCATTAGAAACAGATTAAAAGAATAACCAGAGAAGAGTCCTCTTTGTTGCTGTTCAGCCACTCAGTCATGTCCAACTCTTTGTGACCCCAAGGACTGCAGCACGCCAGGCCTCCACGTCCATCACCAACTCCCGGAGCTGGGTCAAACTCATGTCCATGGAGTCGGTGATGCCCTCCAACCACCTCATCATCTGTCGTCCCCTTCTCCTCCTGCCCTCAGTCTTTCCCAGCATCAGGGTCTTTTCTAATTACTAAGCTTTTTGCATCAGGGGGCCAAAGTATTGGAGCTTCACCTTCAGCATCAGTCCTTCCAATGAATATACAGGACTGCTCTCCTTTAGAAGGGATTGGTTGGATCTCCTTGCAGTCCAAGGGACTCTCAAGAATTTTCTCCAGCACCACAGTTCAAAATCATCAATTTTTTGGTGCTCAGCCTTCTTTATGGTCCAATTCTCACATCCATACATGACCACTGGGAAAACCATAGCCTTGACTAGATGGACCTTTGTTGCCAAAGTGATGTCTCTGCTTTTTAATATGCCGTCTAAGTTTGTCATAGCTTTTCTTCCAAGGAGCAAGCATCTTTTAATTTTGTGGCTGCAGTCACTATCTGCAGTGATTTTGGAGCAAAAGAAAATAAAAATTCTCACTGTTTCCATTGTTTCCCCATCTATTTGCCATGAAGTGATGGGACCAGATGCCATGATCTTCGTTTCCTTGAATGTTGGGTTTTAAGCCAACTTTTTCACTCTCCTCTTTCACTTTCATTAAGAGGCTTTTTAGCTCCTCCTCACTTTCTGCCATAAGGGTGGTGTCATCTGTGTATCTGAAGTTATTTTGATATTTCTCTCGGCAATCTTGATTCCATCTTGTGCTTCTTCCAGCCCAGCGTTTCGCATGATGTACTCTGCATATAAGTTAAATAAGCAGGGTGACAATATACAGCCTTGGTGTACTCCTTTTCCTATTTGAAACCAGTCTGTTGTTCCATGTCCAGGTCTAACTTTTGCTTTCTGACCTGCATACAGATTTCTCAGGAGGCAGGTCAGGTAGTCTGGTATTCCCATCTCATTAAGAATTTTCCACAATTTGTTGTGATCCACACAGTCAAAGGCTTTGGCATAGTCAGTAAAGCAGAAGTAGATGATTTTCTGGAACTCTCTTGCTTTTTTGATTATCCAGCAGATGTTGGTAATTTGATCTCTGGTTCCTCTGCCTTTTCTAAATCCAGCTTGTACATCTGGAAGTTCTTGGTTCAAGTACTGTTTAAGCCTGGCTTGGAGAATTTTGAGCATTACTTTACTAGTGTGTGAGATGAGTGCAATTGTGTGGTAGTTTGAACATTTTTTGGCATTGCTTTTCTTTGGGATTGGAATAAAAGACCTTTTCCAGTCCTATGGCCAAGGCAGTTTTTCCAAATTTGCTGGCATATTGAGTGCAGCACTTCAACAGCATCATCTTTTAGGATTTGAAATAGTTTTGAAATAGCTCAGCTAGAATTTCCTCACATGCTCTGGCTTTGTTCACCGGGGACTAAGTCCGTAGGGAGACTAAGAGCCCCTTAGCCAGGCTGCTCCTTGGGAGTGTTAGCCTCAGCTCTCACGGCTGCATCTGACAGAAATAGCTTCTGCCACCACTTGGGCAGAAAAGGGGGAGCCTGTTGCAAGGGTCACTGGAGGCGCTAATGCGCGCCTGCACGGAGCTGAAAAGGGGCAGGGGCACTGCTGTGCGTCAGCAACAGCTGGAACAATGATGCCTTTGGGTCACCTCCATTCACAAAATAATCTAAGTGAAAGTGAAGTTGCTCAGTCATGTCCGACTCTTTGCCACCCTGTGGACTGTAGCCCACCAGGCTCCTCAGTCCATGGAATTTTCCAGGCAAGAGTGCTGGAGTGGGTTGCCATTTCCTTCTCCAGGGGATCTTCCCAGCCCAGGGATTGAACCTGGGTCTCCCGCATTGCAGGCAGACACTGTATCGTCTGAGCCACTAGGGAAGCCTCACAGAAATAATCTGTTTTGGTTTATGATTGTGTTTATTTTTTTTTATTTATTTTTATTTTTAAAAAATTTTTATTTTAACTTTAGTTTACTTTACATTACTGTATTGCTTTTGCCAAACATTGACATGAATTCACCACGAGTGTACAAGCGTTCCCAAACATGAATCCCTTCCCACCTCCCACCCCATACCATCTCTCTGGGTCATCCCCTTGCACCAGTCCCAAGCATCCTGCATCCTGCATCGGATATCGACTGGCGATTCATTTCTTACTTGATAGTATACATGTTTCAATGCCATGGACTTGCAGAAAGCATGGCTGCTGACACTTGCAAGTCTGCGGCTTCTCGTTTTCGTTGCCACAGAGTCTACGTGATCTTCTCAGCTGCCTGTTCAAATCCCAAGGGAGAGGCCAGGGGCCAAGGGTGCGGGAGCGCGACGAGGCCCTTGAGCCTCCCGTAGTGCTGGAGGAGGCGCCGCTCCCTGAAATGCATCCTCTGTAGCTAGGCCACCCTCCAGCTGCACCAGGAAGCTGCCAGACCAGAGGCCATCCATTTTCAGAACAGGCTCACCAAAGTGTAAACTTATGATCTGTGAGCCTCAGACATGGGCAAACACCTTTAAAATATTTGTGAAGAAACTCTTTTTTGGAAAACTTAAAACATCATACTTTTCTTGAGCAAACTTTCCTAAAATGCATGACAATCCAAGCTCATCTCACTTTCAATCTCTTATTCTCCTAAGTGAATAATAGAATTCTGTAGGAAAAAAGTATGTTTGCAGAGTTAGGGTTTTACCTTTTAAGGTTAATGGTAAAAAGTACAGTCAAATTCTTTTACAACATGCTACTGAGATTTCAGATCCCAAGCTGGATTTCTCCATTAACATAGTTCTTGAAATGTTTCTATTTATTTGAAAGAATTGGCCTATGACCCTTAGTTTTCTCTTGTATTTTTTGTTTAATTCCCATCACTAATTACCTCCATTATGGCAGTACAGACTGATGTCTTCTGAAACCTAATTTTACCCTAAATCTGTTATATTTTTGAAAATTAGCTTTTTCCTAATGAAAGAAATGGAGCTCTAATGTGGTTGGCCTCTCTTTATCTGCTTCTTAAATGTGGATATTTCCTAAAAATACAAAGTGTCTATTTACATATTTTTTCTTCACGCCTTCACTGCCCATATTTAACATTTTGTTAAGTGTGTTCACTCCTGTAGATTCAGCTGTTACCTCCTGTGTGTTGGATGCATATGGGTGACGTAGACCACGCCTGTAACTCGAGTCTCATCTTTCCTTTTGTCTTCCACATTATTTCCTATCAATATCTATAGTGAACCTTTCAACATCCACAACTCAGCATGTGCAAGAGAGAACTCCTTACCCCTCCTTTAAAACCTGTCTCTTCCCAAGACTTCCTTAAAGTAATAACTCAGTTCAGTCTCTGAGGCTTGAGTCAGATTTCCAGCGACTCCCCCGTCACCCTGCGGACACCAGTCAGTGTCCAGCTCAGCAGTTCTGCTTCGTTTTCTTCCAGTTCTTAGAACCGCTACTGTGATTCAGACCCTTGTCTTCTCCTGCCTAGACTTAACACCCTTTTGTGTGAAAAAGTTTGCATAAGTAATACAGAAGGTTCTTAGTCCCTTCACTGAGCTTCCCCAGCATCGCCACCTCACCTGCCCATGACGCATTTACCAGGAAGTTAGCGTCTGTACAACATCACCTACTGAGCTGCAGTCTTTACTGGAATTTCACCAGTTTTCCCATGAATGTCCTTGACATGTTCCAGGATCCGCACTGCATTTAGTTACCATGAATCCTGATTGTCAATGATATGTGGCACTTCCTCAGTCTTTCCTTACTTTTTATGCCCTTGACACTCGTGGAGAGTGTGAGCCAATTCTTCCGTGGACTATCCGCTCGGGCCGCTTTCTCTCACTGTTTCGGGGTCGTGTTGAGGATATCCTTTGTGGTTTGGTCTGAACTCGTGTGTTTTTCCTACCCTTTGACTGACTTCATTTCTGTCTTCTTTCTTTGTCATATTGCACCTGAGGTTATTCATCTGAAGCACGGATTTATCCACGTCTCTTCCTGCACAAAAAAGACTCCGGGGTACACCAGAGGCCCGCATCTGCCTGGCATTCAAGGCCATGCGTAGTCCTATCCCCAGTCGCATTTCCGGACTTCTCGTGGCTGGTGCTCACCTGTGACCCTGGGGCAGACTGATCTGGGTTTTCCACTTTCTGTGCTGGACTCTGGCTCCACGTCTGCCCGTCTGCATGCCTGCCCTGTACGGTTTATCTTATTACTGTATCCACGTTACAGGCAAGGAAAGCAGAGTTCTGCGAGACTTACAGACTTGCCCAAGGTTGACAACCAGACTTGATACGTAGACTGTTTTCCCTCCAGAAGTCAAGGGATTTAGCCTCTACACTATACTGTCAGCTCTTCTATGAAAAACTGGGGTCTTATTCATCTTGAATTTTCTCACTGAATCCAGTACACTGCCTTGTACACACTATGGCTTGAATACGTGTGAGCTGAATGGATGGATCCGTAAATGCTGACTTTGAAGATAAAAATGGACAGTTGTGATTGTAAAGTAGAGAGAGAGGAGTTGCTTGTATGAGCATTATGCTCTGATGAGAATTGACTGTAGTGGGTATTACACAGCCGTTACATTACTGTGCATTCTACAGCTCTAAAGAGCGTACATATCTGGCTTTCTTTCTGCATCACCTTTGGAGCTTAAATTATTTACAAAAGGCCGTGTGTAAATCTCCCTCTGAACCAAATCACACTCACTCCCAACACCATCTTAGGTGTATGACCGGCAGCTGTAATGAACAGCAAAGCTGCCACGCGGGCAAGCGGGAGAGGAGGGGCAGTGAGCTTCCAGAGCAGCGAGGTGCGCTGGCCTCTCCGCGCCGGCGGGGGCCGGGGCCACTGCGTGAGAGGCTCGCAGGGAGGGGATCGCTGCCCCTCTGACCTGCCCCGGTTTGCTGGCTTGTGTTGAAAGTAGTTCCTGGGTTATCAGCCTCGGGCCTGGGGGGACTGTGAACACAGCACGTGTGTGCAGTTCTGGAAGGTACTAACGTTCCTCCCAACAATTTTGACTCGTGCTTTAATTTTCCTTCAGAGAGCACATAATAATATTTTTTGGAGCTGGTTGATTCCCCAAACCTCTGGGTGCTGTTGAAAAGGTGGCACTTAAGTACTCTGCTCTTAAAAGTGCAGCATGTCCTCATCAAACTCCTTTAGCTATCAAAGACTTGGGGTGTTATGAATTCCTCTCTCTCTCTGATACATTTGAAGACTAATCAGTACCCCCAGATCAACAGGGTGTTGACACTGGGGGAAAGACGGGAAGCAAACAACACTTTACATCTCTTCAGGAAGTCACTAATTTGCCTTTGCTTTATTTTATTCCCAAGGAGAACCTCGTTTGACATATTTTGGCAATGACACTTTGAGTTAACCAAAATCACATTTTCAAAAGCAACACCTTTACAATGGAAAAATAAAAGGTTTTAAATCTATAACTAAGTGAGGTCTGCTTTTTCACTTGAGGGAGCTAATACTTTTCTTTTTTACTTCATCTTCTTGAATTTTAGAAGCATAGACTGTTTTTATTGATAAAATGGGCAAGGTAGGTCCATCTTCAATCTATAGATCTTCAGACTCTCGCCTACTAGGCAAACTGCAATTGATGACTGAGTTGCTGGGTCTGTCTTACTCCAGGAACTGTAAAACAAGGGCGAATGTGCTTCACAGTATGTCTCCTGGCAGTTTCACATTAAGCTAGATCAAATGCCATCCCATCATCCTTTCCCGACTCTTCGGTGTGAATGTTCATAATCTCCCGTTTGGCCTTCTGCTTCTGCTCTGACTTGTTCTCAAACTCTTGTCCCACACCCCAGCCTCATCGTCTTAACAAAGTCCAGTTCTAACCCATGTCACACCATTGCTTTAAGCCCTCCAAAGAGTTCCATTTTGCTAAGGAGTAAGACCCCTCCAGCATTAATGAGGTATGATTGAAAAGTAAATGTTGTATCTATTTAGGGTGTTCAGTGCGGTGTTTCATATACGTATAGCTGTGAAATGATTCCCCCAGTCACGGTGATAAGCCTATTTACCTTCTGTCTTGTAGTGAGAACACCTAGGTCTGCTCCTCTCTTGGCAAGTCTGGAGTGCACCGCACCTTGTAAACTGCGGTCTCCGCACGCACCTCAGCTCTCCAGAACAGATTCGTCTTGTAACTGAAAGCTTGCGCCCTTCACCAGGACCCTCCCGTCCCCTCGCGTCTCCAGCGATCTCGGTTGTATGCTTCTGAGAGTTTGACTTTTCTAGATTCCAGACGCCGGCGAGACCGCAGTGTCTGTGTTCCTTTGGCATGTTTCTCTCGGCCCCGCGTCCTCTAGTCTAGTTCCTGTTGTTGCAAATGGCAGGATTTCCTCTCCTTATGGCCGGATTGTTGCCTGCACAGGCACACGGCGGTTTCTTTCCCCGGTCGCCCCTGGACGGACACTCGGGTCGCTGCCGTGCGTTGGCTGCTGTGTACAGCACTGCGGGACAGTGGACCACAGAGGGCTATTCACGGTGTGCTGCTCTCATTTTCTTTGGACGTGAAGTGGATTGCTGAGTCATGCGGTAGTTACGTTCTTAATGTTTGGAGGAAGATCTGTTTTTTCCTGGTCGTTGTACCAATTTACAGTCCCACCAGCGGTATTCAGTTTCCCTACATCCTGACCATCACTTGCTGATTTCTGAGTTTTTGATGATAGCCATCCGAACAGGTCCAGAGAGCTGTCTCATTGTGGGTTTGTGCAGGTTTCTTTACTGAGTATCTGTGCAGGTCTTGCTTCCCTGGGTCTTGGCTGCCGCGGGCTCTCTCCAGGTGCCGCGGGCAGCCTCTCACTGCAGCGGAGTGTGGGCTCCGGGCGGCCGGCTTCGGGGGCTGCAGCTCGCGGCTCCCGAGCTCCGTTTTAGCAACTGTGGCGAATGGACGTAGTAGCTCCGGGGCGGGCGGGGTCTTCTTGAACCAGGGATCAAACCAGCTGCCCTGCGCTGGTAGGCGGACTCTTAACCACTGGACCGCCAGAGAAACCCCTCACCGTGCTTTTCATTTCCATGTCTCTGATTATTGCTCATGCTGAACACCTTTTCCTCTTGGCCGTTTGTATGCCTTCGTTTATTTATTAATTTGTTAATGCATTCATTCATTTTTTAAACTGAACTAGAATTGATTTACAGTGTCGTTAGTTTCAAGTGTGCAGCAAACTCAGTCATATACACACACACACTCTTCAGGTTCTTTTCCATCCATTATAGGTTATTATTAATGCAAGGTACCGAATACAGTTCCCTGTGCCGTACAGTAGACCGTTATTGTTCATCTTGTATATAGTGATGTGTATCTGTTAATCCCAGACTCATAATTTATCCCTCCCTTCCCCACCCCTTCTTCTTTGGAAACCATAAATTTATTTTCTGTAAGTCTATTTCTGTTTTGTAAATAAGTTCATTTGTAACATTTTTTTGGATTCTACATTGTATGCCTTCTTTGAAAAAATGTCTGTTCAAGTTCTTTGCCCATTTTAAAATAAGTGTATCTGTGGTTTTTGCTCTTGAGTTCTGTGGGGTCCTTATATGTTTTAGATCTTAGCCCTCTATTGGTATGCGGTTTGCAAATATTTTCTGCCATTCCATAAGTTGCCTTTACATTTTGTTGATCGTTTCCTTCACTGTGCAGAAACTTTTTAGTGAGATGTAGCCTCATTTGTTTGTTTTTGCTTTGTTACCTATCCAGGGTTATACCCAAAAAATCATTGCCAAGACCAGTGTTCAGAAGCTGTTCCTCTGTTTTCTTCTAGCAGTTTTTTGGTTTTAATTCTTACATTTAAGCTTTCAGTTTGTTTTGAATTAATTTTTGTGTATGTGATAAGGGTCCAATTTCATTCTTTTGCATGTGCATACCCTGGTTTCCCAACACCATTTACTAAAGAGAATATCCTTCTCCCATTGACACAACTAAATGGAATATTATCCCATGTTCATGGATTAGAAAAATTAACATTATTAAAATGTCCATATGACCCAAAGCTATCTGCAGATTCAGTGCAATTCCTATTAAAGTTCCAGGGCTGTTTTTCACAGAAGTAGAAAAATAATCCTTAAATTTGAATGGAGATGGAATATTCTCAATTGTGGGGAATAACATGTACAAACAGGTGCAGGTAGAAACTTGTATGTAGCCATTTTGGGTAAATTATAAAGCACAGGTACTTAAACTCAGCTGCATTTGAAATCACAAGGACCTCCTGGAAATGCTGCTGCTGCTAAGTTACTTCAGTCGTGTCCGACTCTGTTTCACCCCATAGACGGCAGCCCACCAGGCTCCCCCGTCCCTGGGATTCTCAAGGCAAGAACACTGGAGTGGGTTGCCATTTCCTTCTCCAATGCATGAAAGTGAAAGTGAAGTCGCTCAGTCGTGTCTGACTCTTCGCAACCCTATGGACTACAGCCCACCAGGCTCCTCCGTCCATGGGATTTTCCAGGCAGGAGTACTGGAGTGGGTGCCATCGCCTTCTCCGGAAATGCTGCCGCTCTATCCCTGGGATCTGATGAACTGCTCTGAAGCACAGCTGGGCGTCAGGATTTTCCAAAATTCCCAGGTAAATCCAATGTGCAACCAAGGAAGAAAACCACTATTCTACAGTATGTAAAACTGAGTGACAAAACTGTAAGTTGTACATTGGGATCACATGCAGGAAGAAATTACACAGAAGACTCTGAAGACAGCTTTGTTTTATGGATGGCTTGCTGGTGTCAAGTCGCTAATCCATGTCTGACTCTTGTGACCCTGTGGACCGTGGACCACCAGGCTCCTCTGCCCGTGGGATTTCCCAGGCAAGAATTCTGGAACGGGTTGCCATTTCCTACTCCCAGGAATCTTCCTGACCCAGGAATTAAACCCACATGTCTTGCATTGAAGGTGGATTCTTTACTGCTGAGAAACTGGGAAGGGTTCATTAAATATTTTATATATATATATGTATATATAATTTTTTTTTTTTTAACAAGTGAGGCATGGAGCTTGTTTGTTGAAAGTGATGGTGTGGAGTCTGTCTGCTTGGATTTCAGTCCTGACTCTGCCATTTGCTTCTTGTATGCTCTTGGGCTTCTGATTCTGCCTCAAGGGCAAGATTTCCTCATGGCATAAATAAAAACTTTGACAATAAATGTTTCCTTGATGCAATGACTCTTCTGAGCCTCTATCCGTGCAGCCTGAACTCTGAGTTCATTTCCTCAGGACTGCATTTCCCAAGTTTGCTCTGTTCTAGCGTTTACCACTTGCCAGTACCCTTATGACCATTGTGCCCTGGCATGAAATGTCTAGCTGGGTTTCGAGGGATTGTGGGTAGCTCTCTCGGGGTACAGGTTGTCTAGAGGAGAGCACAACTAAACTGATGCACTAACCGCCTGAACTAATTATATATAACTATGTTAGCTTGTGTTACGAAAGGGCAGTAGGAACATTCACCCAGAAAAATAAGAACACGTTCAGTACTCAATACAAGAGCCAAAATGATCACACAGTATTCTAGGCATAAGTGTTTACACCAAAATGCTTAGAAACAAGTGGAAGAGACCAGGACAACATCTGTAAGACAGAGAAGAGCACATGACGCCTGTGTGCAGTTGGCTGCAGAGGGGTTCCGAGAGCACTGGCCACGCTGCTTTTTAGAAAATGAGAGAGGTCAGGGGTTGGTGTGAATGGAGGAAGTTTCCCAAAGGCGGTACAGTCTGAAGGCCCCGAGAGAGGCTAAAACTTTCTCAAATGTAAGGGGATGAGAAGAATCAATAGATTTCACCCTAGAAGCAACTGTCTGTTTTTCTTCTCATTTGCTTCCTTATAAGGATCCCCCCCATTCTAGAAGGATGCACTTCACTGCACACCCCCCCCCCCCAACAGGGGCTGAATGCAAGTATTTTCTCTCACCTCAGGGGAGTGTTTGAAAACACTCTCTTGGAAAGAAAACCAATTTATTTGGTTGCTAATTATTTTGGCTCTGGTTTTAATGAGCCATCCACTGTAAAATATAAAGAGGATAATAAGGCTCTCTCTCTCTCTCTCTCTTTTTTTAGAAAGTGATTTAGCAGCTATGCATAAGTACCATGTAGAGTTAAGATCCTGGATTCTGCTGCCAGACTGTGTGTGTTTGGTTCCTTGCTTATTAGGTGTGTGACCTTGGGCAAATTGCTCTCTGTGCCCTGGAGTCCTCATCTATAAAATTAGAATAATAACAGTACCTAACTCAAATGGTTGTAATGAGGATTAAAACAGTGATTATTATTGTGATTGTTATTTATTGTCGCTATTGGCCTGAAATCCTGGGAAGGGATGGGCAGTGGATGGAAGACACATGCGCCCCAGACCCTTCTGAGTGATTCCAGGGTTATTGCCTAGGACAGCGTGTGTGTGTGTGTGTGTGTGTGTGTGTATGTGTGTGTGTGCGTGTGTGGGAAGGAGAGACTAGAAATGGGTAAAGTGCTGCCTGGGCCGAGTCTGTTGAGCACACTCGAGGCCTCTATCGAGAACGCTGTTTGGTACCAGATCTCTCCCTGGAGACCAGCAGCTTTGTTTGTGTCTAATGAAGAGTCTGTGTTGCACACACCCAGGACCCACCAGCTGGCCCTGCAGCCACCAGGCGAGACGGGAGCGTGCACCTCTGCTGGCCTCGATGTGCTTTTCTCTCTCACCTGGTCGTAGCGCCACAGGCATTTGGGTGGCCTCTGTCAAATTTACCTCCAGTGCGGACAGCTGTGAAGTCTCCAACAATGCGCCAAGAAGCTTGGAACGCCCGTTTCCCTGAGGGGCTGGGGGACCGCAGAGCTGGGGCTGGGGGCTTCCTCTGAAGCTGCATGTCTAGGGCGCGTGTTGGACAAGCCCGAGGCCCCTGACCTGAAATACTGCCTAGGCACCTGCCTTGCTACCGACGGCTGAGTCTGGCAATTGTAGGAGGGCCCTGTCTAAAGGGCCCCTTGTGCTGTAGGAGGAGGCCTCGGACAGGCCCTTTGGGCAGACCTGGGCCACAGTGCCAGGGCAGCCTGGGCGCTCGCGGCACAGGCCGATGCTCAGGTTTCCTTCCAGGCCGACCGAATCTGAGTCTCCTTCTCCAAGGCCCCAGGAGTCTCAGGGGCACGAGAGAATTTGAACCATTCTCTTCCCCTGGACTCAAATGGGTCACGCCCCTTTTCTGGATGCTGGGGGTTGCGGAACACCGTGAAAGACTGTAGCTGGTCATTTCCCAAGATTCAAGGTTACGCATCTTCAGAAAGCACAGATAATGCTAATCAGCACAGCCATTACAAGTCAACCCCCTTCTCTGAGTTAGCGATGGAAGAAATAGAGAAATAAACATGGGCGATTCTGCGCTGTGAGCCTTTTGAACCCTCCGAGGTCTTGAAGGGAGAGCTGCCTCAGGAAGGCAACTTTCCACTTAGATCCTTCAGACACTCAGATCAAAGGTGAGGGTCGTCAAAGTGTTGGCGGGTTCAAAGGCAAAGAGACATCGGCTCTGAAACACAGGGGCTGTGCTGAGGCGGCTTTGGTCCCTCCGTGCATCCTTTCGAGAGAGAGAGCTTCTTGAGCCTTTGAACCCTTGAGACCTGCCAGTTGGAGTGGGAGAGGCGGCATTTTCCTTTATGCGGCAGGTTCCCTTCTGCTCAGATCCCGAAGCAGCAAGGTCAGGTCCTGTTCAGAATAACTGAATGTTAATTGACTTGCTGGGAATTAACGTGCATTATCTTGTTTACACCAGCGTTCTGCTGGCAGTTTGTAAATCATTCTCTCCGGCGGGCTCTGACATGGATTTGAAGTTCATTTCTGCTTTATAGGAGTTGGGTTAATCTCCAGCTATGCTACAGGGTTAGAGAAATTAGATGAAATCAGAGAGGGGCACCTCTCCCCTACACACTCCTGTATCATGAATGATTATCATGGCCGACGGGGATAGTAGAGGCTGCAATTACCTCCAGGTAAGCAGCAGACTGGCTATATAATTAGGCTAGCATTTCCCAGGGAGAATTTTTTTGTTCTTTAGCTTTGCCAAATGTATACAGGTTCCTGCTTGTTTGAGCATCCCCTTGGCAACTAACCAACAATCACACACAAACACGCTCGCGGGGGCACAGGCTGGCTGGTGCGCTCATAAAGACCTTGCAAGGTGACCTCGGTGATTTGTATGGCTACCCCTGGCCACGGTCCATGTCTCAGTGCCTTGGGCAGTCTTCCAAATGCACAGCAGCTCTCTGCATAGTCACTTCGCCTTCTTTGAGGCCCAGGCAGGAGACGCAGAGGCCCCTGCGCCTTGCTGCTGGGTCCACGGCAGCTGCGGTGCCTTTGCTGTGCATTTTTCTTGTGCAGATGGGCTGCGTGATTTGGGCAAGTCACTGTGCTCCAGTTCCCTTACGTACACAACTAGGTGGCTGTACCATTTAGCTCTAGTGTGGGTTTCATGGTTTTCCCTTTGGTTCTAGGAAGTAAACTGGTCGCCAGCTCCCAGGCTGCTCGTCTTGGACCTGAAGCCTTTGGCTGCCAGGCCGTCGTGAGAACTGTAATGGCCTTAGGAGGGTTGTCAGGGATCCCAGATCCACCTCTGGAAGAGGCATCTGGCCTTTGGCAAATCTCTTAGATCTCCAGTTTCCTCATCTGGAAAATGGTGATGAAGACCTGCCTTGCAAACCCTGCAGGGCTGTGATGAGAGTACACTGTGGGGAAAGAACCTGCCCGCAAGGCAGGAGGCCCGGGCTCCATCTTTGGGTGGGGAGCCCCTGGAGAAGGCAGTGGCACCCCACTCCACTGTTCTTGCCTGGAGAGTCCCAGGGATGGGAGCCTGGTGGGCTACAGTCCATGGTGTCGCACAGAGTTGGACACACCTGAGCTACTTTCACTTCCAGAAGAATACTAACCAATACAAAGGCTGATTAATTACCAGGTTTTCCTGATCTGTCCTTTTGGCCAGGGAGCTGACATCAAGCTGGTCCTGGGCAACGAATATGCTCGGTCACAGCTTCAGTGTAAACTCCCATAGTGATCCGATTCCTGGGCCAGCCTCAGTACCACCCAAGCAGAGCTTCTAGGGGAAGGATCGGGCATTTGAGATGGACGTGAAGGCAGAGGTGAGAACTGGTGATCTGAGGACAAGGAAGCCTCACGGTGTTCTTGATCTCAAGCCGTAACATCCCTTGTACTTGCCAGGATGTCCCCTCTCACCCTGCTCCTGGAGGGGTGCTGCGCACGAGGATCTGGTCTGCAGGGGCTGTCCGTGTCTCCTCATTCTGCTCAACACACGTCCCTCCTAGTCCTGACGCTGTTTTCTCTTCCCATATATTAGGTGGAAACCACCTCTGGCACAACTGTTGGAAATGAACTTCCTGAGAACTGTATATCCTTGGCGGAAGAGACCAGCTTGAACGCTCTTTACCCTCTCTGAACCCTCTTTAGAGCGCTGAGCAGGGCGCAGTGGAGCTTCCCCTTGCCCTTTGGAGGCCTGCAGTGTTAGGAGGCGAGAGAGAGGAGGAGGGAAGGCAGGAGTGGAGAGGAGCAGAGCGAGCCATTTCCACCTGGACCCCTGTGTTACCTCTGAGAGTCTGTCTCGAATGGACAGAGGGTTCGTTACCCTGATGAACAGCTTCGGGATGAGAACCTGGGGTTGATGCCAGTGGCTTCAGAAGCCACAGGCCTTGGGCTCAGTCTTGCTCCCTCTGATCCCCACCTCGTGTCAGGGAATGAACTCAGGCTGGCTGTTTCAGAACTGCGGCCCCAGGCTGATGCCGTTGAGAACCTCAGAGGAGGTGCGGGCTCGGGGAGGAAAAAAGAAAATGCCGCTAACCAAAATCTACGACTCAAAATGAAAGAGACAATGTAAATTCTCAGGAGGTGAACTTTTTATTTGTCTTTCTTTATTTCCCTTTAATTTGTCAGTGAAATGAGATCAGAACATCTGTCTCCTGCTAAATAGGAGCCGCGTTCTCTCAGGTAAGAATGATAAGGCTTGGGGAATGCGCTTCTGCAGACTGGCCTTAATCTATTTCTGAGGTAATGGACTCTCACGACAGCCTCAAGCACTGCTGTTAATAGCTTCTTACTTCTCCAGCAGAAACGCGCTGGAGCTGTCTGCAGATGTGTGTGCACTTTGAGGAAAAGAACGGCAGAGCATTCTGCGAGAGAAAGAAAGAAAAGAAAAAGGCCCCTTTCTTTAATCTACCAGAAAAGAAGAAATTACCTCAGCGCGTGTGCCTGTTGGTATAAATAGCAGTATTGGGGGGTTGGGGGGAAGCTTGTTTCTCCATGACTGAAAAACATTCAGGACACAGAACCTGGACTCCAGCCCTTCTCTATTTCCCTGGTTACTTTAACGCTGTGAGCTTTGGACTCCAGGGAGAAAGTCTAAAAATACTGCAGCCTATTTGTTCAAAAGCAAGTAGCAAAGATGGAAGGGGCCTGCTATTGCCTAAAGGGAAAAACGGAATAGAAACTCTTAATGTTTTCATTTTTAAACTCTAAACCAAAGCCAGACCTTGGAATATTGTTCTTTATTTTTATTTTTAATAGGCAATGTGGAGACATGGAGTATAGGTCTCAAACGGCACCAAAGGAAATACACTGAAAAGTTCTCCCTTCCAACCTTGCCCGCCAGGGCCAGTTCCCCTTCCCTGAGCTTCTGAAGAGACTCCTGATGTCAGTTTCTTGTGGATCCTTCCATTGATGATGACCTCTGCATATCTAAGCGTGTGTGTGAGCCTAGGCGTGTGTGTTTATGCACGGGCATCTTCACCGAGCTCTGACTTCCTCTTTTTAACATAAATAGTTGTATTCTATACACATTCTCCTGCTCCTTGCTTTTCTTTACTTAAAAAGATGTCTTAGAGACAATTTCATATTAGGGCATAGAGACCGGTCTTCATTTAATAGCTGTGTAGAAGAACACTGAGGTGTGTATCATAATGTAGCCAGCTTCCTGCGGGTGGGGATTTAGTCTCTTTTGCCTCACTGGCTCCTGAAATGTTGGAATGAACGTTGCACGTATCTCTTATTGTGGAAAGTATTCTTAGAGCTTAAACTGCCATGACGTGAATTGCTTCTCACGTCTCTCCTCTTCTGTGGTTGCAAAATTCCTCCTCGGCTCAGCAGAAAACTTGGGCAGACTTAATTATATTTTGGTTTTGAAATATTAACTGTATGTCAGAGCACAGTGCTGCTTCCTGACCGCGGGATTGCTCTCTGGTCTCGTTTAGCTGCCACCAGCCTCGCCAGGAAAGACGACAGCTTGAGCTGTTCCCATATGGCCACTAGACTCGTCACTGAGCACATGCGACCCTTTCTGCTGCGGTGGTGCGGTCAGCTTGAGGCCTAAGGAGTGGATTCCAGCAATGCTGAGGAACCGCCTCTGACTCAGGGCTTTCTCAGTGCACAGAACTTCTGCCTGTGCATTGGGAAGCCCACCCATACGTGTGCACCAGAGCTCCCCGGGGCCCTGGCTTCCAGCTCTGAATAAACAGAAGCCGGAGCACATCTGAGATGAGCTTGAGGGCCCTGGTAATACTGAAGCTGCTTTTATTTCTTAGATGGCAGATGTGCTTGGGGAGTGGGTACAGAGGGATCCAGCCACGTGGCGCTGAGGAGGCAGTCCTCGGCCAGCAGGTGCAAGGCCACGCAGCGCTGCCGAGGGGCCTTTAAGAGCGGGGCCTCCTGCCTCAGGGCTCATTGCTAGAGATTTGTCGTTTGGCTGACGAGGGCAAGGGGAGCGGCATTGGGCAGGGGAGCGGGCAACACTGAGGCGGTGAGGAGAACACGGGTGAGCAGTTAGACGGCATGTCCTTGAGGTCGAGCTCTGCAGGACTTTGGTCAGGACCAGGCCAGAAAGCCCAGGTCTCACCTGAGTGAAGCAGGAGAGGGGCGTGTTCTGCAGCGCCCGGGCCTCTCCGCCTCCCAGGCTTGCTCTCTCTGCTCTGCGCAGGCTTCCTCCTCACGTGCCAGATGTTGGCACGCTGGCCGCCAGCAGCTCCCGTGGTGCATGCTCCCAGGCTCAGCACTAGCAGACAGGATGGCTCCTCTTCTCTTAAAAGTCCACGTGAAACTTCTGGAAGGGCAAGGATCTAAAATCAGGGCGCTCTGACCAAATAAATGGGGAAACAAGCTCTTGGTGCCTCCAAATTCACAATGTCTGCCATCGGGGTCTCACGAGGCATCTGGCGCGGGCTCACCTGAGTTCTTACAGTCTTCCTTTGTTTGTGAAGTCTGGTTAAACTTGATAATATCTGTGATCTCTTCCAGTTCTAAATGAATTTTCTTTCTTCCTTGCATCCTTTCATTTTTCCCATTCATCATTTAACCTAACAGGTATTTTCCTAGTTTCAACTCTGTATTTTAATATGTATAAGAAACATATGCGTCTGAAATATATATGTAATCTAAAAAAGGTCCATCTATCGAAGGCTATGGTTTTTCTGTTAGGGCCTCACGGGAGCAGCGACAGGCTCAGCAAGAGATAATAGGCCAAAAATACCTGAGTCATGTTTCCGGGACTTCCAGATAGCTCGGAGAGCTCGACCAATCAGGGAGGCCCTCCTCTTTCCGGGACTTCCGGATAGTTCTCGCCAATCAGGGAGGTCCCCCACAGTGTCCAACCTGAGCCAATCAAGACGAGACGTGAGATTCGAAATTCATGCGCGCGTGCACCAGTTAACCAATCAAGTAATGCCAACTAACCCGCGGGACTGCTGGTATGTAAGCAGGGGTGAGTCAGAGCTCGGGGCCCTTGTCGGATCCCCCTGCACTGGGTAAGACCTGGGTCCTGGCTCGAGCTGGCAGTAAAACCCGTTTATGCTTTTGCGTTGCCGTGGACCTCTTATTCTCTCAGTTCTGGGGACTCGGACTCTGGGCATAACATTTTCCATTAGTCATGTATGGATGTGAGAGTTGGACCATAAAGAAAGCTGAGCACCAAATAACTGATGCTTTTGAACTGTGGTGTTGGAGAAAATTCTTGAGAGTCCCTTGGACTGCAAGGAGATCCAACCAGCCCATCCTAAAGGAAATCAGTCCTGGGTGTTCATTGGAAAGACTGATGCTGAAGCTGAAACTCCAATACTTTGGCCATCTGATGCGAAGAACTGACTCATTTGAAAAGACCCTGATGCTGGCAAAGATTGAAGGCGGGAGGAGAAGGAGATGGCAGAGGATGAGATGGTTGGATGGCATTACCGACTCGATGGGCATGGGTTTGGGTGGACTCCGGGAGTTGGTGATGGACGAGGAGGCCTGGCGTGCTGCAGTCCATGGGGTCACAAGGAGTTGGACATGACTGAGCAACTGAACTGAACTGACTGAACAGAGGTAAATAAGAAGGGCAACGGGAACACAGAAGAGACAGTGGTCATCATTCACTTGAGATCATAAGATCTGAATCTAGTTTGAAGCCGGATTAAACCAGCACCAGCACCATCAGAAAATAGCACAGTGACTTGAGGCGCAAAACCCAGTGAAGTCAGAAATCAGCCAGCAATGGAGACTTCTTCCCCTGAAATCTGGAAACGTGGGCGAGTCTCCCACGTGGGCGAGTCTCTCTTGTGATGGATTGTGTGTTCATACCCGAAGTCAGAGGAACGAATTAGAAGACCTCCTGGAGCCCTAAGGCGTTTCTAATACTTCGCGTTACTTCAAAGGTGGCTCCTTAAAGTGACTTTACTCCAAATGAAAAATCGCTGCCACCTAATCATTGATGCTTATTAGAGATAAATGTATTGGTCCAGGGAACTTTTTTAAAGAATATAAAGAGAATGTCATTCTCTCACTTTTGAGGGGGGTGTGGGTAGACAGCAACCAAAATGATCAGCAAAAAAAATTGTGTTCTCCTCAAGCATATTCGCCTTGAGAACAACAAAAGGTCTTACAGAGATGATCACTGTAAAGCCGGTTGGAACTATTGGAACAGGAGGGAGTAATCAGGGATGAAAAGACTGAGCTTTTCTACTCTACCTTCCCTTTCTAATCCAGTTCTTTTCTAAAGCATATACTTAAGAGACGAAATGTATTCACTTTTCCAGGGAGAGTTAATTACAGTCTTATTTAGAGCTGTGCTTTACTTCACCCTTTAAAGTTCCTTCCAGGACTATTGTAATTCAACTAAAATGCTTCAGGCATTAAATAGCGTCAGAAGGCTAAACATGCATTCTTGTTTCTAACACAAAAAAGGAAAAAAAAAGTTTCAAAGGCAAGTGAAAGAGAAAAAAAAGAAAGCCTTTCTCATTTAATGTTTACTTTCAGGGGAATACAAATATTTAGCATTGTTGTGATTTCCACACTGAAGATGAATGTCAGTTTACTGCAAAGATGTGAATTAAATTAATTCTTGAAGTAAAGTCTAATATGCAGATAAAAATTTGAACACATATTAGTAACAGCATGCTGTGCTGGGCACTGGCGAGTATTAAAGACATAGTCACCACTTCAGGGGGCTTCCACACAAATGGGAGATGAGACTGTCGATGGAAATAATACATGACCAGCCTAAAAGCCGAGAATCATATTTTATTTGGCAGACCAAGCTGTGATCTTAAGCCAGGGACACAGTATCTCAGATAACTCTAAGAGACTGATCTAAGGAGGTAAGGGAGGAATCAGGATTTACGGTAATTTCTGCGGCAAAGACAAGCTAGTCAGAACCTCAGGAGGTTAGGGTTAAAGGAAACCAGATATCCCAAGTTAAGGGATTTAGCAGTTTTCTCTTCTATGTATGGGAAGATGCAAGAGTTGTGTCTGACTCTTTGTGACCCCATGGACCGTAGCCTGCCAGGCTCCTCTGTCCATTAGATTCTCCAGGCAAAAATACTGGAGTGGGTTGCCATTTCCTTCTCCAGGGGATCTTCCCGACACGGGAATCGAACCTAGGGCTCCCGTGTTGTGGGCAGATGCTTTAGCCCTTGAGCCACCAGGAAGCCCCTGACAGAGCTACCGTTTATAGCCCCAAGTCTCATCTCATTCATGGTTGTGGGGCGTTAGCTTTTAATGTTGTGGAACAAATTGCCACAAATTATTTTGATTAAACAGCACACATTTATCTCACAATTTCCATGAAGCAAGACTGTAGGCACTGCTTATCTTAGTTCTCTGCCATCTCAACAAGGCTGCAAAGTATCGTCGGGCCGTGTCCTCATCTGGAGGCTCGGTTAGGCAAGAATCTGCTTCCAGACTCATTTGGCTTATTACTGGCTGTCATCCAGAGAGTGATCTCAGGCCCTAGAGGTCACGTGGGGTTCCTTACTTTGTGACCCACTCTATGGCGGTTCAGCATTTGGCTAATGACTTTGCAAGGCCAGTAGGAGAATCCCCTTCAGTCTGTTAAGATGAATATTACAAAATGAAGGAGGGTCCTGAGAGTGACATCCCAACACTTCTGTCATATCTGCAAAGGTAACGTGGTTATTTATAGTTCTGGGGATTAGGAGGTGTACGTGTTTGGGTGGCTATTTTCCTGTCCACCTCAGGTGGCCCCAGGGCGTGGAAGCCTTAGAAGCTGCTAAATATCGTACCAGGAGATCAGGCACCACAACACAGAAGAGTCAACAGTGGAGTCTGAGGAGGCCTCGGCCGGTGATCTGCTGTTTGGCACTATTAAGGCATTAGTTGAATAATATACTTGGGACTGGAATGAAAACTGACCTTTTCCAGTCCTGTGGCCACTGCTGAGTTTTCTAAATTTGCTGGCATATTGAGTGCAGCACTTTCACAGTGTCATCTTTCAGGATTTGAAAGAGCTCCACTGGAATTCCATCACCTCCTCTAGCTTTGTTTGTAGTGATGCTTTCTAAGGGCCACTTGACTTCACATTCCAGGATGTCTGGCTCTAGGTGAGTGATCACACCATCGTGATTACCTGGGTCCTGAAGCTTTTTTTGTACAGGTCTCCTGTGTATTCTTGCCACCTCTTTTTAATATCTTCTGCTTCTGTTAGGTCCATACCATTTCTGTCCTTTATCGAGCCCATCTTTGCATGAAATGTTCCCTTGGTATCTCTAATTTTCGTGAAGAGATCTCTAGTCTTCCCCATTCTATTGTTTTCCTCTATTTCTTTGCATTGATCTCTGAGGAAGGCTTTCTTATCTCTCCTTGCTTTTCTTTGGAACTCTGCATTTAAGTGGGTATGTCTTTCCTTTTCTCCCTTGCTTTTCACTTCCCTCCTTTCACAGATTTTTCTTTTCACAGTCTTTTCACAGAAGACTCTTGAGAGTCCCTTGGACTGCAAANCTGCACTGGCAGGCAGATTCTTTACCAGTGAGCCACCTGGGAAGCCCAGAAACCGTTTCATAAACTAAACCCTTGAAAGACGCTTACTCCTTGGAAAGAAAGTTATGACCAACCTAAAGAGCATATTAAAAAGCAGAGACATTACTTTGCTGACTAAGGTCTGTCTAGTCAAGGCTATGGTTTTTCCAGTGGTCATGTATGGATGTGAGAGTTGGACTGTGAAGAAAGCTGAGTGCTGAAGAATTGATGCATTTGAACTGTGGTATTGGAGAAGACTCTCGAGAGTCCCTTGGACTGCAAGGAGATCCAATCAGTCCATCCTAAAGGAGATCAGTCCTGAATGTTCATTGGAGGGACTGATGTTGAAGCTGAAACTCCAATACTTTGGCCACCTGATGCGAAGAGCTGACTCACTGGAAAAGACCCTGATGCTGGGAAAGATTGAAGGTGGGAGGAGAAGGGGACGACAGAGGATGGGATGGTTGGATGGCATCACTGACTCCATGGACATGCGTTTGAGTGGGTGATGGGCAGGGAGGTCTGGCGTGCTGCAATCCAGGGGGTCACAAAGAGTCAAACATGACTGAGCGACTGAACTGAACTGAATAATATAATGATGATTCCCTAAAATTCTGTAAGTCTTACTACTGCTGCAGGAAAAGCACTAAAAGTTGTTTTAGTCCTAAAAGAACTGAGTCCTCAGACTGGCTTTTAGGTCCAAAATTGATCATATATTAATTAAATGCTTAGAGTGTGGAAAATCTATCCCTGAATCCCAGTTGATCCATTTATAAAATGGGAACAATAATAGACTAGCTCGTAGTGTTGCTATAAGGCTGAAGAGAATTTGCATGCGTAAGAGATCTTTGTAAAGAGGCTTCCAGAACCAAAATAAATTTTTTATCGAGATACCTGGAATTCTCTTTTGGTAAAATTGCATTAGGATAATACATTGTAAGACTTATAAAATTATGTCAAAATGTTTGCAGCCAGATTCTATGGATTTCTTTAACTGGCTTATTACAACTTAACATAGACATGAATACAATTTAGAAAAATGAATTAGTCACCAAATTTTTGAATTATAAGAAAAGTACTGAAAATAGTTCAGTTCAGTCGCTGAGTCATGTCCACTCTTTGTGACCCTGTGGACTACAGCACGCCAGGCCTCCCTGTCCATCACCAGCTCCTGCAGTCCACCCAAAACCATGTCCATTGAGTTGGTGATGCCATCCAACCATCTCATCCTCTGTCAGCCCCTTCTCCTCCTGCCTTCAGTCTTTCCCAACATCAGGGTCTTTTCCAGTGAGTCAGTTCTTCCCATCAGGTGGCCAAAGTACTGGTGTTTCAGCTTCAACATCAGTCCTTCCAATGAACATTCAGGGCTGATCTCCTTTAAAATGGATCTCCTCGCAGTCCAAGGGACTCTCAAGAGTCTTCTCCAACACCACAGTTTATTTATTTATTTATTTTTTTTGTACACTCGTGGTGAATTCATGTCAATGTTTGGCAAAACCAATACAGTAATGTAAAGTAAACTAAAGTTAAAATAAAAATTTTAAAAGTAAAAAAAAAAAAAACAAAAAAAAAAAAAAAAAAACAAAAAANAAAAAAAAACACCACAGTTTAAAAGCATCAATTCTTCGGCGCTCAGCCTTCTTCACAGTCCAGCTCTCACATCCATACATGACCACAGGAAACACCATAGCTTTGACTAGACAGACCTTTGTGGGCAAAGTAATGTCTCTGCTTTTTAATATGCTGTCTAGGTTGGTCATAACTTTCCTTCCAAGGAGTCTTTTAATTTCATGGCTGCAGTCACCATCTGCAGTGATTTTGGAGCCCCAAAAAATAAAGTCTGACACTGTTTCCACCGTTTCCCCATCTATTTCCCATGACGTGATGGGACCAGATGCCATGATCTTCATTTTCTGAATGTTGAGCTTTAAGGCAACAGTTTTACTCTCCTCTTTCACTTTCATCAAGAGGCTCTTTAGTTCTTCTTCACTTTCTGCCATAAGGGTGGTGTTATCTGCATATCTGAGGTTATTGATATTTCTCCCAGCAATCTTGATTTCAGTTTCTGCTTCATCCAGTCCAGCGTTTCTCATGATGTACTCTGCATATAAGTTAAATGAGCAGGGTGACAATATACAGCCTTGACGTACTCCTTTTCCTATTTGGAACCAGTCTGTTGTTCCATGTCCAGCTCTAACTGTTGCTTCCTGACCTGCACACTGGTTTCTCAAGAGGTAGGTCTGGTGGTTTGGTATTCCCGTCTCTTCATGAATTTTCCACAGTCTATTGTGAATAAAAATATATATGTGTATATATATGTGTGTGTTTATGTAACATAGTTTCATGTATTTACCGGAGAAGGAAATGGCAGCCCACTCCAGTGTTCTTGCCTGGAGAGTCCCAGGGATGGGGGGCCTGGTGGGCTGCCGTCTATGGGGTCGCACAGAGTCAGACACGACTGATGTGAGTTAACAGCAGTAGCAGCATGTATTTACTACAATTAATAATCAGTGATTTTTGTATTAAAATTGATGGCTTGTACAATTTTTAAGTCCCTGTTTCTTTTCAGTTGGTGGTGTTCCATAGTTTCTAGCAGGATGGAAAGGTACTCTAATGGAGGAGAGAAGTGCATTGCTTCCATTAGGAGGAACTGAACGGATTAAGCAGGTGAAACCGGAAAGACAGCGTAAAGCCCGAGACGGCTGGTGACGCAAAGCAGCGGAAGGCTGCGGGTGCAGGCTGTGAGTGCGGGCGGCCCGCTGGGGCTGGGCGGAGTCCAGGGCCCCCGGCCGCACACCACGGCCCCACCCCCGGCTGCCTCCGCCGCAGGCCCCTTTGCGGTGTCACTGATTCCAGAATACGAAGGAGACCCGGGCAAACAAAGTAGATGGTCAGTCCAGTTCAGTCGCTCAGTCGTGTCCGACTCTTGGTGACCCCGTGGACTGCAGCACGCCAGGCCCCCCTGTCCATCACCCACTCCCGGAGCCTGCTCAAACGCATGTCCATGGAGTCGGTGATGCCATCCAGCCATCTCGTCCTCTGTCGTCCCCTCCTCCTCCCACCTTCAATCTTTCCCAGCATCAGGGTCTTTTCCAGTGAATCAGTTCTTCGCATCACGTGGCCAAAGTATTGGAGTTTCAGCTTCAGCATCAGTCCTTCCAATGCACACTCAAGACTGACCTCCTTTAGGATGGACTGGTTGGATCTCCTTGCAGTTCAAGGGACTCTCAAGAGTCTTCTCCAACACCACAGTTCAAAAGCATCAATTCTTTTGCACTCCGCTTTCTTTATAGTCCAACTTTCACATCCATAGATGACCACTGGAAAAACCACAGCCTTGACTAGACGGACCTTTCTTGGCAAAGTAATGTCCCTGCTCTTTAATATGCTGTCTAGTTTGGTCATCACTTTCCTTCCAAGGAGTAAGCATCTTTTAATTTCATGTTAATTCACAACAAATCAACTTGTCCTATAGGAGCTTTGTCTTGGAGACAACAGCTTGGAGAGTTTAGGAAAGTTTGTGCAGCTTCAAGGGATCTGACAAAGGAGAAAGGACATTTAGGTCTTGTTTTAAGTAAGGTTGTTGTTGGCCCACCAGGTGAGGAACCTGTATGTGCCTGTAAACCCCGTTTTATCTCCCACTGACCTGGTCGTTTCTTGATGGGAGCAGCCTATTGTGAGCAACACGAGCACGCTGTCTCTGGAAGCCCGATGCTCCATCCGGTGGGAACTTCCCACTCCGCACTACAGTGACGTGCTTGGGTTTCACCAAATGTATATACCTCGGTGTCGCAAACTCTAAAATTTATAGAAGGCGAGCATGTCTCAAGCGCCACTCTGTGGGGAGTGAGGCGGGACGCGTGCAGAGCAGGCGCCCCCCTCCCGCAGAGAGTGGTAAAGGCATTGTAACTGTTTAGTCGCTCAGCCATCTCCGCCGCTTTGCAGCCCCACGGACTGTAGCCCGCAAGGCTCCTCTGTCCACGAGATTCCCCAGGCATGAACACTGGAGTGGGTTGCCATTTCCTTCTCCAGGGGATCTTCCTGATCCAGGGATCGGAGCTGTGTCTCTTGCGTTGCCAGGCGGGTTCTCACCACTGAGCCACCAGGGAAGCCCAGTAAAGGAATAGTGACATATTAATCATTTGATGCAAGATTTTTCTCAGCTGAGTTTGTGTTTATAAATGACCAACATCCTTCCCCCACCTCCTCCTTTTTTTACATAACGTTGTGTCTCTGTGTGGTCTGGTGAACTCAATGCTGTTTTGCGCCCCTAATCTTGCCTGGGATATGCAAGATGACCTGTAATTGCACCCAGGCGTTGAGATGCCTCTGACTGAGACTGAGCCGAATGGAAAGCAGGGAAGCAGCTCTTTGGACTTTGAGCTTTTAATTTTCAAGAGCTAGAGAATTTCATTGTGAAGTTCAATTCCTTTGGACTTGAATGTTTTGGGGACTTAAGCTTGCAAGGAAATTTAATCTCTGATCTTTTCTCTCTGGGAATTTGATAATAGGCAGGAGTTTGTGTTCAATGTTGGTGCATGTCTATGCTGGCGTTTTACTAGTGGAGTATCTTCATCTTGTCACTTAATCTCATTGCAGGATTTGTGATGTTCTGTCTGGGGTACTGTTGCTGGATGTAGGTCGAGAACCAAAATAGAGATGAGAGTGTGTGTTTTATTTTCATTCTTGAATGCAGAGGGAAACTGATTTATTTAATGCCCTTTCTGGTCAATTTCAGGATATGCCAGAGCCAGGTCTAAACTGCCTGCAGATTGTCCTGGGATGAGATGCAAAAGCGCAGCGCTGGTCTGAGGAGAGAGGTTCCGTGCAGGTGCGAGCAGGGCTCTGACCTGAGACGTTGCTCTTCTCCCCGAAAGGGAAAGTCCCAGCCCCGTTTGGCCCCAGGCTTAATGATTAAGCTCAGTGGTCAAGAGAAGAAAAAGCCAGAGAAAGTCAGCAGCAGATACTTCTTCCCCGAGGAGGAAACCCAGATAGGACTATGGATGGTCTTTCTCCTTTGCTTATTCCATCTCATGGCAGAGAAGGCAGAGCTTGCTGTGTGCTTTAGAGACAAGCCCTCTGTCTCATCCAAGCTTTGCTTGTTTCCTCCCAATGAGGCTCGTCTCCCCAGTCTCTCAACTGTTGCTCATGGCAAGGCTTTTAATTTGGAAAAGACTCTGATGCTGGGAGGGATTGGGGGCAGGAGGAGAAGGGGACGACCGAGGATGAGATGGCTGGATGGCATCACTGACTCAATGGACGTGAGTCTGGGTGAACTCCGGGAGGTGGTGATGGACAGGGAGGCCTGGTGTGCTGCGATTCACGGGGTCGCAAAGAGTCGGACATGACTGAGCGACTGAACTGAACTGAACTGAATTTAAAACTGCTTTTCCTTTACGAGTCTTGTTTTTAGTATATTGTCTATGGCTCTTAGCCAAACTCTAGGTCATACATACATTTCCTGTTTTCTTCTAAAAGTTTTATAATTTTATATCTATATTTAGATCTGTAACCTATTTGCAGAGAAGGTGATGGCACCCCACTCCAGTACTCTTGCCTGGAAAATCCCATGGACGGAGGAGCCTGGTGGGCTGCAGTTCATGGGGCCACTAAGAGGCGGACACAGCTAAAGCGACTTAGCAGCAGCAGCAGCAGCAGCCCATTTTGGGTTAGTTTGTATAAAATGAGATGCTCCTGTTAAAGTTCACAGGTTTCAAGCCCATTGAGATGCAGTTGCTCCCATGCCATTTATTGAAAAGACTATACTTAATCCTCATTTTTTTGTATCTTTGTAAAAATTGTATCACCATATTTGAGCAGAAATATTTCTGGACTTTCTCTTCTGTTCCATTGATTTGTGTCCTGTCCCTTATCAATACTATACCATCTTTGGTGAGTGGTTAAATGCACTTCCTCCAACTGTTTTCGTTTTCAAAATTGTTTACGCTATTCTATTTTCTTTGCCCTTTCATGTAAATTTTAGAATCCACTTGTTCATATCTATAAAACGTTATTGTAAGATTTTTACAGATATTCCATTAAGTCTGTAGATGAATTGGGGAATTTAAAGATTTCCACGTAGAGCTCCTATATAGGGTTTTTTTAGGTTTACAGTATTAATATTTAATTTTTGTTACGACTATTACTAGTATCACTTTTACCTTTCCAATTGTACATAGTGTGTATGGTTGATTTTTATGTGCTTGCCTGTTATCTTATGAGTTTGTTAGGACCTCTCTCGGCTTCCTCGGGCTTTTCTATTAACACACAGCTTGCAGTCCTTGAGTATGAGCGTTTTTATTTCTTCCTTTCCTTATTGTATCCTTATTGCTCTTTCATTTAAGCAGACTTTTCGAAAGGCTTATGAGGCTTTGAGGCCTCATAAAATTGGACTTTGAGGCCTTCCAAGATGGTTGGATCTTGGTGAACTCCATAGGTTAGAACTCTGAGCATTTATGCCTTGAGGGTAAAAGCGAGCTGTGAACAGTCCTGTCCTCTCAGGGGTGGAAACTTGTTTTGAACCCTTCTAGTCTTTAATTTTTTCAGGGTTTTTTGATTTGCTAGTGCCACTGCCATTAAAGTTATTTTCTCTGCGGAAAAGAATAGCATCACCCAAAGCCTCGAATTGTGCCTGCAGTTTGGATGCATGGTGGGTGACATCCAATAGAAAATGTCCTAGCACCCAAGAGGAGGGAAAAAAAGTGGCTCAAAACCCCAGCGTAGCAACACGCTATAACTTAGGTGATGCAGACATAGGTGACAGAGATGATAGAAAAACAAGATAGACTAAGGAACTGTTCAGCATGCTTAAGGAAAGAAGAGTGGTGGGTTTTTTCCCTTTCAGTAAATAGCCAGCAGTGAAATTGTTGGGTCATGTGGAGTTCTATTGTTTAACTCTTTGAGGAGCTTCCCTACTGTTTTCCATAGTAGCGTCATCAATTTATAATCCCCCCAACAGTGCATGGGGGTCCATTTCCTCCACACCCTTGCCAATACCAGGTATTTGTATCATGTGCGCACAGCCTCTCTGATGGCTATGAGGTGATATCACTGTGGTTTTGGTGAGCGTTTCCCTAATGCTTAGTGAGACCGAGCATTTCTTCACGTGTCTATTGGCCATAGGAATGTATTCTTTGGAAAACTGTCTCTTTAGATCCTCAGCCCATTTTTTAAAACATTTTTGCTTTTCTGATGTGTAATCATACAAGTTCTCTGTATGGTTTTTCAATCCACCATATGTATTTCTGACATTGACTCCCTATTAGATATCTCATTTGCAGAAATCTTCTCCCATTAAGTGGGGGGCCGTTATAGTGTGTTGAGAGTTTCCTTCACTGTGAAAAAGCTTTTAAGTTTGACAGAGTCCCATTTGCTTAGTTTTGCTTTTGTTTCCCTTACGTGAGGAGACAGAGTCAAAGAAATAATTGCTAAACCGATGTCAAAGAACATAAAGCCTATGTTTTCTTCTACAAGCTTTATGGTTTTAGGTCTCAGGTTTTTTTCATTGTGAGTTTACTTTTGTACATGGTGTGAGAAAGCAGTCTACATGGATTAATTTGCATGCAGTTGTCCAGTGTTTCCAGCACCATTCACTGAAAATCTTGTCTTTTCCCCGTTGTGTATTCTTGCTTCATTTGTCATAGAGAAGTGGACCATTTAAGTGCGGCTTATTTCTGGACTCTAGACTGTTCCACTGACGTACCTGTCTTTTTTTGTGCCAGCACTGCACTCCTTCAGGCTTCCCAGGAGCGCTAGCAGTAAAGAACCTTCCTGCCAGTGTGGGAGACCCTAGAGACATGAGCTTGATCCCTGCGGGAGACCCTAGAGACACGGGCTCGATCCCTGCGGGAGACCCTAGAGACACGGGCTCGATCCCTGCGGGAGACCCTAGAGACACGGGCTCGATCCCTGCGGGAGACCCCAGAGACACGGGCCTGATCCCTGCGGGAGACCCTAGAGACACGGGCTTGATCCCTGCGGGAGACCCTAGAGACACGATCCCTGCGGGAGACCCTCGAGACACGGGCTCGATCCCTGCGGGAGACCCTCGAGACACGGGCTCGATCCCTGCGGGAGACCCTCGAGACACAGGCTCGATCCCTGCGGGAGACCCCAGAGACACGGGCCTGATCCCTGCGGGAGACCCCAGAGACACGGGCCTGATCCCTGCGGGAGACCCCAGAGACACGGGCCTGATCCCTGCGGGAGACCCCAGAGACACGGGCCTGATCCCTGCGGGAGACCCCAGAGACACGGGCCTGATCCCTGCGGGAGACCCCAGAGACACGGGCCTGATCCCTGCGGGAGACCCCAGAGACACGGGCCTGATCCCTGCGGGAGACCCCAGAGACACGGGCCTGATCCCTGCGGGAGACCCCAGAGACACGGGCCTGATCCCTGCGGGAGACCCCAGAGACACGGGCCTGATCCCTGCGGGAGACCCCAGAGACACGGGCCTGATCCCTGCGGGAGACCCCAGAGACACGGGCCTGATCCCTGCGGGAGACCCCAGAGACACGGGCCTGATCCCTGCGGGAGACCCCAGAGACACGGGCCTGATCCCTGCGGGAGACCCCAGAGACACGGGCCTGATCCCTGCGGGAGACCCCAGAGACACGGGCCTGATCCCTGCGGGAGACCCCAGAGACACGGGCCTGATCCCTGCGGGAGACCCCAGAGACACGGGCCTGATCCCTGCGGGAGACCCCAGAGACACGGGCCTGATCCCTGCGGGAGACCCCAGAGACACGGGCCTGATCCCTGCGGGAGACCCCAGAGACACGGGCCTGATCCCTGCGGGAGACCCCAGAGACACGGGCCTGATCCCTGCGGGAGACCCCAGAGACACGGGCCTGATCCCTGCGGGAGACCCCAGAGACACGGGCCTGATCCCTGCGGGAGACCCCAGAGACACGGGCCTGATCCCTGCGGGAGACCCCAGAGACACGGGCCTGATCCCTGCGGGAGACCCCAGAGACACGGGCCTGATCCCTGCGGGAGACCCCAGAGACACGGGCCTGATCCCTGCGGGAGACCCCAGAGACACGGGCCTGATCCCTGCGGGAGACCCCAGAGACACGGGCCTGATCCCTGCGGGAGACCCCAGAGACAAGGGCTTGATCCCTGCGGGAGACCCTAGAGACACGGGCTTGATCCCTGGGGAGACCCTAGAGACACGGGCTTGATCCCTGGGTCAGCAAGACCCCCTGGAGAGAGGCACGGCAACCCACTCCAGTGCTCTTGCCTGGAGGATCCCCTGGATAGAGGAGCCTGGTGAGCTACAGTCCATAGGGCCACAAAGAGTTGGACATGACTGAAGAGACGTAATATGCACGTATTTCTTTGTAGTTTAGCTTGAAATCAGGGAATGTGATACCTGCAGCTTTATTCTTTTCACTCAAGATGCTTTTGGCTACTTGAGATATTTTGTGTTTTCAGGCAATCTTAGAATTACTTTTTCTCGTTCTGTGGAAAATGCCACTGGGATTGCATTGAATCTGTAGGTTACCTTGAACAGCATGGTCATTTTCATGTCATGATTTTTTAATTGGAGGATAATTGCTTCGCAGTGTTGTGGTGGCCCTGCCGTTGTTCAGTCGCCCAGTCACGCCCCACCCTGTGGCCCCACGGACTGCATCGTGTCAGACTTCCCTGACTGAGACTCATGTCCATTGAGTTGGTGATGCTGTCCAACCATCTCATCCTCTGTCACCCACTTCTCTGCTGAACACCAATGCAAATCAGTGTAACTATATATGTGTGTGTGTATGGGTATGTGTGTATACCTGTCTCCCCTGCCTCATAAGCCTCCCTTCGTACCACGTTTTTCTGGGTTGTGCAGAGCAGCGGGCTGGGCTTCCTCTGTCATTTCGCACATGACAGTGTGCTTATCTCGTTGCTGCCTTCTCAGTTTGTCCTAGCTTCCCCTTCCCCTGCTGTATCCACAAGTTCATTGTCCATATCTGTGTCTCTGTTCCTCCTCTATAAATAGATTCATCAGTTCTATTTTCCACAGTCCTTATGCAGATACGATATTTGTTTTTCTGAATTCCTTCACTCTGGATGAGAGGCTCTCGGTCCATCCACTTCTCTACAGCTGACTAAACTCCGTCCCTTTAATGGCTGTGTCCTGTTCTGCTGTGCGTATGTACCTTGATTGCTTTATCCGTTCATCTGTCTGTGGGCGGCCAGGTTGCTTCCATGCCCTGACCCTTGCAAGCAGTGCTACAGGGAAACTGGGAGTACATGTGCCTTCTTGAACTGTGGTTTTCTCAGGGCATGTACCCAGCAGTGGGTTGCAGAGTCGTACGGCAGTTCTAGTCCTAGTCTGTTAGAAAGTCTCCATTCTGTTCTCCATAGTGGTTGTGCCAGTTTACATTCCTACCCAAAGAGCAGGGCTGCTGCTGCTGCTGCTGAGTCGCTTCAGGCATGTCTGACTCTGTGCGACCCCAGAGACGGCAGCCCACCAGGCTCCACCGTCCCTGGGATTCTCCAGCAAGAACACTGGAGTGGGTTGCTGTTTCCTTCTCCAGTGCAGGAAAGTGAAAAGTGAAAGGGAAGTCACTGAGTCTTGTCTGACTCTTCGTGACCCCATGGACTGCAGCCCACCAGGCTCCCCGCCCACGGGATTCTCCAGGCAAGAGTACTGGAGTGGGCACCATCGCCGTCTCCAAAAGAGCAGTAGGGCTCCCTTTTCTCCACGCCCGCACCAGGATTTGTTATTTCTCCGTCATCATGACGTGTCTTTCTGCTTGTGTCCTCTTTGGCTTCGTTCGCCAACGTCTCATAGCTTTTAGAGCACAAGCTCTTTAGTTAGATGTGTTACTACATATTTTATTCTTTTGTTGTAATGTTAAATAGGATAGTTTTCTTCATTTCTTTTTCTGACCATTCATTGTTAGTATATAAAAATGTAAGATTTCTATATATTAATTTTTTATCCTGAAACTTTACTCAATCATTTATTCTAGTAGTTTTTGTGGTGCTGCTTTCAGGATTTCTATGGACAGCATCACACCATCTGCAAACGGTGACAGCTTTACTTCTTCCTTTTCAATTTTATTCTTTTTTCTTGTCCTATTGCTGTGACTAGAATGCCCAAACAGTGTTGGATAAATGTGCTAAGAGTAGGCATCCTTGTCTTGTTTCTTATCTTAGGGGAAGTATTTTCAGCTTTTCACTGTTGAGTATTAAGTTAGCTGTGGGTTTATCCGATGTGACCTTTATTATATTGAGATATGTTTCCTCTTTACCCACTAGTAGCTATAAGGGTATATCCAATTAATATTGCTATATAAAGCAATGAAATCAAGTCAGCTATCACTGAAAATAGATACAGAGTTAAAATACATCATGAGAATAACATGTAATTCAAGAGAAGAAAGAAAGACGGTTGCTGTTGCATGGTTCCTGAACTGTGGAAACGAGGGAGCGTAGCAAAGAGCATTAGACTTTGAAGGTTAGGAGGCATTTTTAACCTAGTGAGATCACTGACGGAAGAATAAAGAGGGTGCGACTGCTGAGTCAGTAGAGAGGAGGATGGAATTCTAACAGAGAATCCATCCATAATCCAAAGGCAGGCAAGGAAGGACAGGAACGGAGTGTGGCCGAGGGAAGCACAGAGCCTGATAGAAGCAGACTCAGTTACAGACGTGTCTGTCATACACTGAGTGTAAATGAGCTGCCCGATGCACCCAGAAACCAAGACTGTGAGGCTAGAGTGAGAGACAGCAGGCATGCACTGCTTGCAAGGGATGCACGTAAAATGCAAGACAGGGAGCATTTGGAGGCAGAGAGGATGGAAAGATGTGTAATACAAACGCTAACAAGGAAGCTGCTAGATTAATATCAGACAAAGGCGAGAAACATCATTAAAGACAAGTCAGGGAATCTATAATGATATTAAGTTAATTGCATTAGGAAGGGGCAATAATGCTAAATGCATACGTTGCGTAAAGCAAATGCGGACAAAACTAAAAGGAAAAATAGACAAATCACATTCACAGCGAGATATTTTAACACACGTTTCTTCTAATATATATTTAAGAAACCACAGCAGCCTTCCCCCCCCCCCCAAAAAAAAAACCCAATACAATAACAGCAAAACCCTCTGAGACAAAGCGAGGGAGGGAGGGAGAAGACACTCGCCAACTCGGCGTGTGCAGCTAGCAGAGCTCGACATCAGCACCTGACAGGGGAAGTAAAGGAAAAATTACAGATCAGTTTCACCCTTAGAAATGGATGTAACAGTTTTCAAGTGACATATTATCAAATCCCATCAAGCAATACATAAAAATGATGGCATGCCATGACTGAGTTGGCTTTAGATTCGGAAAACAAGGTTGATACAATATGTTGTTTTGTTGCTAAGTCATGTTTGACTCTTTGTGACCCCGTGAACTATAGTTGGCGAGGCTCCCCTGTCCATGGGATTTCCCAGGCAAGATTTCTGGAGTGGGTTGCCAGTTCCTTCCCCAGGGGACCTTCCTGCCCGGGGAAGAATCCTACGTCCCCTGCACTGGCAGATGGGTTCTTTAGCACTGAGCCGCCAGGGAGCCCTTGGTGTAATATGAGAAAGCCAATCAATGTACTCAATTACAGCAACAGGATAGAAAAGAAAGATCACATATAATCTAGGGAGTTATAGGAAACACTTCTGAAAAAGTGATTATACATTTATGGGGAAATGTGGGAAACAATGACCACAGAATACCTCTCTTAACTCTGATTTTAAAAAAAGTTTTTTAAGCATCTGTGTAATGTTATTGATCTTGAGGTGAGTTTCAAAACAAGGAGGTATAGTAGAACTCTATTCAATATCATTTTGAAGATTAAAATCAGTAAATTAAGGCATGGGTGCATAAATAAAAGATGGGGTTGAAAAAAATAAAATTTATCATTTATAGATAATGGATGCATTTCTGCATAAAATTTAAAACCCACTTGTAAAGTTCTTGAAAATACTTGTTGGGATTTTGATTATAAAAGCATAAATTCTTAAAATCAGCTTGGAAAAAATTATCAGCTTTACAATACTGAGAACTTCAACCTATAACATGTTTTCTTTCTCCATTTCTTAGAAAACATTTTATTAGTACTGTTAATTCTTGCTTTGTATATTTTGGAGACATAATTTTAGATAAATAGTTTCCTGGTGAATTGAATGTATTATTTTGAAATCTTTCTCTGTATTCCTAATAATGCTTACCCTTAATAGTCTAATTTCTCTGATATCAATCTAGATATATCAATTTTCCTTCAATTAGTATTTATAGGGTCTTATTTTTTCCTTTCAATTTTCTGTATGTTTTAGATATCTCTTGTAATAGTGTGGGGTTATAATTTTCTTTATGTAATCTGGTCATATTTTTCCTATAATTTGAAAATTATAGTTTGAAGCACTTAGTCCATTTATATGTAATGGATATATGTAACATAATTGCTATTTATATTGAAATCTACCATTTTTCATAGCACAGCAAGGAGAGATAAGAAAACCTTCCTAAGTGAACAATGCAAAGAAAAAGGAAAACAATGGAATAGGAAAGACTAGAGATCTCTTCATGAAAATTAGAGATACCAAGAGACATTTCATGCAAAGATGAGCACGATAAAGGACAGAAATGTTATGGACCAAATCAAAGCCGAAGCAATTAAGAAGAGGTGCCAAGAATACACAGAAATATACAAAAAAGATCTTAATGACCCAGGTAACCATGATGTGTGATAACTCTGGAGCCAGACACCCTGGAATGTGAAGTCAAGTGGGCCTCAGGAAGCATCACTATGAACAAAGCTAGCGGAGGTGATGGAATTCCAGTAGAGCTGTTTCAAATCCTGAAAGATGATGCTGTGAAAGTGCTGCACTCAGTATGCCCTCAAATTTGGAAATCTCATCAGTGGCCACAGGACTGGAAAAGTCAGCTTTCATTCCAATCCCAAAGAAACGCAATGCCAAAGAATGCTCAAACTACTGTATAACTGCACTTATCTCACACACTGGCAAAGTAATGCTCAAAATTCTCCAAGCGAGGCTTCAATAGTACGTAAACTGACAACTTCTAGATGTTCAAGCTGGATTTAGAAAAGGCAGAGGAACCAGAGATCAAATTGCCAGCAAGAGAGTTCCAGAAAAATATCTACTTCTGTTTCACTGACTACACTAAAGCCCTTGACTGTGTGGATCACAACAAACTGTAGAAAATTCTTAAAGAGATGAGAATACCAGACCACCTGAACTGCCTCCTGAGAAATCTGTATGCAGGTCAGGAAGCAACAGTTGGAACTGGACATGGAACAGCAGACTTATTCAAACTTGGGAAAGGACTATATCAAGGCTGTATATTGTCACCTTGCTTATTCAACTTCTATGCAGAGTACATCATAAGAAATGCCGGGATGGATGAAGCACAAGCTGGAATCAAGCTTGCCCGGAGAAATATCAATAACCTCAGATATGGAGATGATACCACACTTATGGCAGAAAGCGAAGAGGAACTAAAGAGCCTCTTGATGAAAGTGAAAGATGAGAGTGAAAAAACTGGCTTAAAACTCAACATTCAGCAAACTAAGATGATGGCATCCAGTCCCATCACTTCATGGCAAATAGATGGAGAACCAGTGGAACAATGGCAGACTTTCTTTTCTTGGGCTCCAAAATCACTGCAGTTGGGTGACTGAAGCCATGAAATTAAAAGATGTTTGCTCCTTGGAAGAAAAGCTATTGCAAACCTAGTCAGCATGTTAAAAAGCAGAGGCATTACTTTACTGACAAAAGTCCTGATAGTCAAAGCTATGGTTTTACCAGGAGTCATGTATGGATGTGAGAGCTGGACCACAAAGAAAGCTGAGCACTGAAGAACTGATGCTTTTGAACTGTGGTGTTAGAGAAGACTCCCTTGGATAGCAAGGAGATCAAACCATCGTAAAGGAAATCAGTCCTGAGTATTCACTAGAAGGACTGATGCTGAAGCTACAATACTTTGGCCACCTAATGCGAAGAGCCAGCTAATTAGAAAAGACCCTGATGCTGGGAAAGATTGAAGGTGGGAGGAGAAGGGGACGACAGAGGATGCGATGGTTGGATGGCATCACTGACTCGATGGACATGGGTTGAGTGAACTCTGGGAGCTCGTGATGGACAGCTAGGCCTGGCGTGCTGCAGTCCATGGGGTCGCAGAGAGTCAGACGTGACTGAGCGACTGACAACCACTTCTCAAGCACATTTACTTTCCTTGTTTGTCCTAGATCCCTGTTTCTTTCTTCTTTTATACAGCTTTATTGAGATATCATTGACATGTAACATTATATAAGTTTAAGGTGGATGACATTATGATTTGATGTATTTAACTACTGAGAACGGATTACCACAGTATAGTTAGCATAGCTGTTGCAAACCATGTATCTGATAAGGAGTTAATACCCAAAATACACAAGGAACTTATGTAGCTTCATATCAAAAAAAAAAAAAAAAAAAACAACCCAAATGGTCTAATTAAAAAGAGGGCCAAGGACCTGAGTGGACATTTTGCCAAAGAAGACGTGGCAGACGTTACATGAAAAGGTGTTCAGCATCACTAATCATCAGAGAACGGTCCGCCCAGGCCGCAGTGTGCTATCTGCTCACGTCTGTTAAATGGCTGCTCTTAAACAGATGAGAGATCACAAGTATTGATGAGGATGTGGAGAAAAGGGAACTCCTGCGCACTGATGGTAGGAATGTAAATTGGTGCAAGCACTGTGGGAAAGAATATAGAGTTTCCTCCAAAAATTAAAAAATAAAACTACCATACTACCCTGTGAGAGTGAGTGAAGTCGCTCGGTGGTGTCCGACTCTTTGCAACCCCGTGGACTATAGCCTACCAGGCTTCTCTGTCCATGGGGTTCTCCAGGCAAGAATACTGCAGTGGGTACCACTTCCTTCTCCAGGGGATCTTCCCGTCCCAGGGATTGAACCTGGGTCTCCCGCATCGGAGGTAGACCCTTTAACCTCTGAGCCACCAGGGAAGCGAGTAGTAAACACCACTCTGGGTATTTATCTGAAGAAAGGGAAAACCCACACCCAAAAAGATACATGCACCCCTCCTTGTTCACCTGAAACAATGTTACATGTCAATTAACTCTCAATTGAAAAAAAAAAGGAGGGATTAGGACTTAGACACGCCCAGAGGGAAGGCCTTCTGAAGGAAAAACCGTGGAAGGAGGTGGTCGTCTCCAGGCCAGGGAGAGCGGCCTCCCCTTACCGCACTCGCCTTGACCTTAGGCTTGTATCCACAGAACTGTGATGAAATAAATGTCTTTTGTTTAAGCCAAAATTAAAAAAAAAAAAGGATGACTGTGTTTTCCTTAAGGTAGCTATCAATCTACTCGAAGAATTTAAAGCTATACCACAACTCACATAGTATCAGTGTTAATTGCCAGCCACCTAACCAGGAAAAAAAAAGCCCTTAATGTTAGTGCAATTAACATTCTGATCCAGGAGTAGTAAGCTGGCTGAGAGGCTGAGAGCAATAAATTCAATGCAGGGACATTTCCTGCATATAAAATGACCCTTAGTATTGACCCTGAAATGAAATCAAGTTGAAAATTGATTGGGAAAAAATCAGATGGGATAGTTATAACATATTCATGATTTTATCGTTCATAAGAAATTAGAGGCTGTTTCCCTCATCACTGTATCTCTAAAACAACAGACCCCCAGAAACAGTCCCGGGTAAGTAGAGGGGCGCCGCAGTAGGAAGCGTGCCTCGTCGAGCGTCAGCATCAGTTTTCTGTGCTTTTTGCGTCTCATCCCCAGTCTTCATCGATGGAAAAATCGCCTTACTAACCTGACCTTGAAAGTCCTCGGGCGAGTGGACGAGAGGATGGAGGTCAAAAAAAGGAGATGGTGGAGGGGCGCTCACCCACTGCTTCACTGCGGCGTGCAAGAACACACAAGACCTGTCACAAAGCTGCATTCTAAAAGAAGCATCGATTCCTTATTAGAAACGGATCAGCCAGGTTCCAGAGCGCCAAGGGAACGCGTGTGTTCTGAAATCAGCAGATGGGTGGGAATCCTCTAGTGGGGGAGGCCAGAGAGTGTCGTATTTGTCTCTTATCCCCTACGCTTGAGACACAGGAAGCACTCAGAGTTGGTGGAAAGGAACACTATGGGGGAGGGGCCCATTTTTGGTGAGGTTGCCTAACAACTCCTCACACTAATTAAATAAAGAGAACTTAAAGAGGAGGTCGGAGGTACGGTAAAATCTTTGTCATCTGGGCTTGTATGTCTGGAAATGCATCTTTTCTGAGCAAAGGGCAGAGGTGCATCAGTTAATATATGTTTAACTGGAAATGTCAAAGCATCTTGGAGGAAAAAATGTAGATAATTTGTAGTTTTAAGAGTCTGGTTATTCTTTTGTGCTAACATTATTTATAAGGTAAGTGAGAGACATCACCAAGACTGGCCTGAAAAGTGATAGGTTCAAAAGGATGTTTATAATTTGCATTGTTAGTTGATATGCCAACTATTGTCCAAATTTTCAACCAATATAAAATATCTTTAAAGTTTTCAATTGTTAGATTTGTTGGAAATGAAACTGGAGCTGGCAACGTGGTAATATTATACCATTTTTATGAGTTTTACCCAAAAGATTGGTACATATATAGCTACGCATGTTATTCAGAAAAGCTGAAATCATAGTTAATGGGCTGTATTATTACTTGACATTATTGAACTCAGTGGGTAAATTTTTAATTAATGAAGCTGATAAAGTTACAGAAAAGCGTTATGGACTCCTTTTTTTTTAGGTCTTAAAAATATGCTTCCTGGAGTCCACATTCTACTTAAATGGACTCCCCACTTCATGGAAATGAGATAAAAAAACATTTAAAATCTGCCTGGGCATTTAGGATATAATGGTTCCTGAATAAGAAAAAATAAATCACAAGCAGACACTAAAGGTATATCTCTGGTTCTAACTTTTTTTAAAGGAGACTTTATTTACACGCCCTAGAATCATGTAATGGACTCACGCAACTCACATGCTTGTGTTACCTCTTTCCAAGTGGGTTTCACTGCCTGATGCAGGCCCTGGGGCCGCCGTGGCCCACCTGCACCTCTGTGCCTCCTGTCGGGGGCCACGTCCCGCACGGTGAGGCTTCAGGGATGAAGGGAGGCAGAGGAAGGTTACGTGGACCACACATGCATTTGCCAGTGTTGTCTCTATAGTTGTGCATAAGGCCCAACATAGCGGAAATAATTAAAGGATAATTTATTTTTTATTTTTTGATTTTATTTATTTATTTATTTATTTTTACATGTTTCAATGCCATTCTCCCATCTCATCCCACCCTCTCCCTCTCTAATAAGAACCTTGTGAATAAATGAAGACTAAGGACGGAGGTATGTTGAGCTGACTTTAGACTTTCAGCTGAGAAAGCAAGATGTGGTCTCCATGGAATCTGATGTTAACTATAGTAAAAGTGAGTCATATCCTGATTCCAGCTGTGGATGTGAGTTTGCTAAAGGGCAGGATTTATAAGTGCAGGGAAGTTAGCAAGCCTCACTCCAGAGGATCTGTCCTTCAGCCTCTTGGGGGTGGTGGTTTAGATGCTAAGTTATCTTGCAAGACCATAGACTGCATCCACCAGACTCCTCTATCCATGGGGTTTTTATGACTCTGAAAAAAAGAAAAAAGCAACCACACGAAAGGAGGTGAGGTCCAGGATGGGGGGAAGATACCAGCAGGAGAAAGGCAATGTTGGTAAGAGCAAGTAGGTTCCAATCTTGCCATGCTTAGGTGTACTTTTAATTTATTTTTAGTTTTTGTTGATATATGGTTGCTTTATGATGTTGTATTAGTTTCCAGTACACCTTTTAAATTCAGGTATTTTTGCACCATATAGTAACATTAAGAAAAGTGTACATGTCTTAAGCATATAGTTTCATGAATGTTCACAATTCACCTGATGCAAAGAGCCAACTCATTGGAAAATACCCTGATGCTGGGAAAGATTGAGGTCAGGAGGAGAAGGGGATGACAGAGGATGATGGTTGGGTGGCATCATCAACTGAATAGACATGAGTGTGAGCAAACTCTGGGAGATGGTGAAGGACAGGGAAGCCTGGACTCTGTGAGGTCACAAAGAGTCGGACATGAATGAGCAACTGAACAACGAAACCAGCATATTCACAAACTGAACAAACCCATGTGAAAAGAACGCTCTCTTAACACAGTGTTACCGGCATACCAGGAAATCCTTTGTAATCCCTTTTCCAGTCAATGTTTATCCCTCCCCATCGAGGTAGCCGCTGTCTTCATGATTTCTAACATCATGAAATAGTTATGCTGTATTTATTATATGTTCTAAGAATGGGATCGTTCAGCACATGCGCTTTTGTTTCTGCCTTTATTAATTTTGCTGTTTATGTCCGTGGGGTCCACATGTTATTACATGTTGTTCTTCCTCTTCTTTCTATATAGCAATCTGCTACTTTTCCATACATTTTCTGTATATCCATTCTCTGGATTGTTTCCAGGAGCTTTTGACGATTACAAATAGCGTTGCTATGAACATTATCGTGAAGGCTTTTGGGGAGCCTAAGTGCACACTTCTCTAGAGTTTGCAGCGAGGAGTGAGACCGTAGGCTGTGCTTGTTATGTTGCAGATCCTGTCGACTGTCTCTCCAGGGAGGTTGCTGGAATCTTCTGCAGCTTATAGCAGAGAACATGGAGACCCAAAGAAAGGCTGTGCAGGAAGGCTTGTTCAATGTCTTCCGGTGCTCGGGATCAGAGACGCAGGTGCTACAGCCGGGTATCAGACAGGGGTGCGCTGTGCGGGAAGGGCCCCACCGAGGGCACCAGGGAAGCCTACCTGAAGAGGAGACAGGAGGAGCAGCCTCCGGAGCCCATCCGCAGACCCGGGCCCAGAGGAGCGCGCCCGCGGGCGGTGTCTTGGCCTGATTCGCTAGCTGTGTGGAGTGTCGACAGACTCCGGCGCAGCAGACTGCGGCCCCGCCTCGGCGAGGGGCCCCGGGAGCTGCTGCTCACTCAGCCCCGCGGGGCTGGTGCTCACTAACCAGCGCCGTGAGCACGCCGGGCACTGTCAGAGCGAGGAGTGCAGACAGAACCCACCCCTCCTGGAGAAAGCAGCCGCTTTCTCTCCACCTCGGGCTAAGACTTCAGCCCTCTATCTTTCCCACCACGTAGGTCAGAGAGGGCGATGGCAGCCCACTCCAGCGCTCTTGCCTGGAAAATCCCCTGGACGGAGGAGCCTGGTGGGCTGCAGTCCATGGGATCGCAGAGTCGGACACGACTGAGCGACTTCACTTTCACTTTCATGCATGGGAGAAGGAAGTGGCAACCCACTCCAGTGTTCTTGCCTGGAGAATCTCAGGGACGGGGGAGCCTGGTGGGCTGCCGTCTTCGGGGTCGCAGAGTCGGACACGACTGAAGCAACTTAGCAGCAGCAGCAGCAGGCTGTGAAAACATACCCATTCCCTTGTAGGTAAACCACCCACTTGGGAATCGTCTGGTTAGTCAATAGCCTGATAAAGAATTTATAGAGGTCTTCAGAAGTGTATTTCTTAAAATGTGGTTATTGAATCTCATCCTCGTTGCGGGATGAAAATCTTTTAATGAATTTTGAAGCCAGTAAACAGTAAGAGAAGGAGAAAACTCACTGTAACCTTTTATCTGGTATTTCCCTCCCCACAGTGTTTTGTTGACTTCAGGGAGCGTAGACTGAGCCTGAGATAGTTCAGTAATGAGGGGTCTGTGCTGTCTTCCAAGTAAGGGAGGATGCGCTCTTTGTGGAGGGTCACAGCTGAGCACACGCGGCGCACCTGCAGGCTGGCTGCCTCACCGCCTTGACCTCGGCAGAGGGGCAAAGGGCAGTGTACGCCCTGTCTAGCAAGCATTGCCTGCAACAGGAGTCACAGGAGAAAACATTTCCCTCATCACAAGGAATGCTGGGGTGCAAATGTCAGTTTGGTTAGTGTTACCTCAGACTGAGCACCTCTCTACTGGAAAAGTGACATGTAAGAAATGAAGGAGGAGATGACTGGAGATGCAGGTCTGCGCAGCCCAGCTATGGTTAATGTAAAGGCTTCGGCAACAGGAAGCTCTGGGGTTTAATTCAAGTTAATCCTGACTCTCCATTACTAGCCAAGTACCTTGACTGAATCGTCTAGTAGCTCTAATAATCTGTTTGCCAGCTGAGTAACTGTGTAAGGCCGTTTGCTTGCCTCTGAGTTTCCCTTCCGTGGCTGAGAGAGTTCAGTGACCTGCGCATCAGGTTACATTAAGTGGTACCCCCAGATGGGGGTCATGGGTCGCCGTGCACGCTTGTGGGGTACAGTGCCTGAGGAGAATGTACAAATAGTAATGCCTACTAAAAGCAGGGTTATAGTTTAATATCACCGTGCATAAATTCTAGACCATTTCAGTAATGAAGGACTTACCCTGCCGCATACCCCACTGCCATCATTTCCACCCCTGCGTACCACTGAGTAGTTAGAAAATGTCAGCCTCTTATAAACGGTATTGAATATGTGTATATATTTTCTTGACGGTCCAAGAAAGAACGGATGATAAGACAGTCTCAGCCCTAGCTTTCCATTGATCTGTATGGGTGCACAGAAATCAGGTTATAGAAGGCCTCATTTCTTTTCACGGGAAGATACAGGCCTCAACAGCAGATTAGTTCCTGAGTTTTGGTACATTCACAAACTCCACAGAATAATTTCATGGCCAAAATAAATTCAATTTAAAATGATTTCTTGACAGAAATGATCTGAGGTCAGTATTTACAATGTTCTAAATCTTTCTTTTAAAGCAATAACATTGTTCATCCTCAGTATTCTACTGAGGACAGATGGATTTTTATACCGCTCAGGAAAAATAAGTCAATTAGCTCAAAAAAGTATTCACTATTAAACAATTAAAATAAGCATTTGCCGAAGACAACTTTTGTCTTCCTTTTTGGATGTGATTCAAAGGCATAATTAGCTCTGAGAGGAACTAATGTGGTTATCAGTCAGAAGAGTTCGCACATTAATCTTTTATTAGATGGAATACCCTTTCTAGCCTTGCTTTCACCCTGCAGACAGAATGTGTTTAAATAGACCGTAATGCCCAACTTTCCTTCTTTTCATTTTCATGGATCTGGATCATGACTTGATGTCCATAGTTTTTCCTTTCTTGAGGAGAAAGTTTAACCTTTACTGTCTGATTAATTGGCAATTCCTTTTCACCTACACAAATTCTATTGCACAGCTAGAATACCCACTTAATTGATGATTTCTCCCCCTTTCAGCTGGATGTGCAATGAACTGTGGAAAGAGAAAAAAATCCAAATACTAAATCAAATCAAAAATCAGAAGCAATCGACACTTTCTTTTGCTGTGGTTCTCTCTTCTGCAGACGCCGAAGCACCGGCGTCGTTCCTGCAGTGCGCGGATGTAGCGATATGTTTTCCAGACCTCAGTCACTGTCTAGTGGATTCCTCGAAGACAGCTGTGGGACTTCATCTTTCTTCTAATAGTAAAATGAAAATGCTTTACAATCTCCAATGGACACTTGATTGTGAGAAATGAGAATTTCCACATTTTGTGCAAGCATAGCAATTTTGATAATTTATATTCATGTTGTGAAAGTCGCTCAGTCATGTCTGACTCTTTGCAACCCCATGGGCTATACAGTCCATGGGATTCTCCAGGCCAGAATACTGGAGTGGGTAGCCTTTCCCTTCTCCAGGGGATCTTCCCAACCCTGGGATCGAACCGAGGTCTCCCACAGTGCAGGCAGATTCTTTACAGCTGAGCCACCAGGGAAGCCCAGTAAGACTGGAGTGGGCAGCCTGTCCCTTCTCCAGGGGATCTTCCTGACCCAGGAATTGAACCGGGGTCTCCTGCCCTGTAGGCAGATTCTTTACCAGCTGAGCTGTCAGGAAACCCTAGTCATGTTATCAGAGATAATTTTAACTTTCCAACACTTAGCCTTTGTGCCACTGAGACAAAATTTTCTGCTTGTCTGCGCTACTCACCTTTAAAGAAAAACAATCCCCAAATTTGGCGGTAGCCTCGTCTTCAGTGTTAATTTTAGTGACGTCAGTGCATTCTGAGGTGCAAGCTTCAGGGGCTGCAGACCCTCCTTCCTGCCTATCAGCCAGCTAAAGGCCTATTTTTGATTCTGAGTTCAAGCTGAGTTTAACACTGGAGGAGTGAGAATCTGAACTGGCTTTCCTGTTGTCAGCTCGTCTGACACATTTATTTCAGAGTGAAAATGTGTCACTACTTTCCCATTTAATTCAGTTTTTGATATCATTCTCTTCCTAGAGCAGAGATTCATTTTCATCTTTGGAATATTCTGACATAGAATAAAACATTTTGAATCGAGAATTTTTACTTGTACCTCTCACATATTATTAAATGGTACAAAGTGCTTTGAAAGTGCACAACCAAACCACACATTATCAATATATTTGAAACAAAACCTGAGATTTCCACATGCCGTCTCTCCCTAAAGCTTCCTTACACGTCTGGGAAGCAACAGAGAGGAGGACCTTAGTGCTTGTGTTCCAGAGACGCCGCGGTGCAGGGGAGGGATAATGCGGCTTGGTGTGGTTCTGATGGCTGCTCTGGTGGCCCAGGCCCCGCATCCGGGTGACTGAGAAGGCGTGGTATAAGAATTTATTCCTAGCTGTTCCCTGTAACAGTCACATGGAGGCACGTCGAATGCTCATCGTATCAAGCCGGAAGAAGGAAAACTCGCGTGGGGGACCACACAGAGAAGGGTCTGGGGTTCAGACGTGGCAGTGGTGGGCATCACTCCTCTTTCTATGTCACTGGATAGAAAGGCCTCAATGACTAAAGCTAACCGCGAGGGAGGCTGGCAGTGTCCTCAGTTGTGAAGGCAGGGAGAAGAAAAAGCTAGATTTTCAAACTAGCTGTTCTCTGCTATGGAGCCTGAGGTGACTTTGAAAAGTTTCTGTTAGCCTTCATGCGGATCAGAAACTGTGGAAGGAAAAAGTAGAAGCTGGTAGAAAGTAGGAGAGCCAGAGAATGATGGCTCTGGGGCCAGAGAGCTCAGAGCAGAAGCTGGGAGAAGCCCCGTTCAGGGTCCAGAGGACCTTGTCTTGCTGATAGATTAGATAAGGGATTATAAGGAAATAGAACATTCAAAGATGACTGAGTTTTGACATCAGCAGGTCGTTAAAGGGTAGTGCCAGTTTTTGAGATGAGACAGACACAGGGCTAGGCAGAGATTTGTGTTTTTGGTATGAGAAATCAAAAATCCCTTTTGAATTTCCTACCAAATATTTAAATACTAAGAAGCGGGCTGTAAAAATGGGTCTGAAAGTAAAAGAAGAAGTAAATGATGGTGATATACATGTGGAGGTCATCAGTATATATAGTGAGGTTAGATCAGATTATTTATGTAGGAAATAACCATTTTAGGATTAAGGGTTAGGACACTGTAACATTATGAGCAAGAGGAGTCATCAAATATAATCCGTGAATAGGGAAATGTCCATATAAATCTGATATTTTTGAAGCTGATTGAAGAACGTATTTCGAGAAAGAAAACATGTTCACTTTGTTAAATATTGTTGTATTGAATCAATACCTTCAAACTGTGTTGCTGGGAAAAGACTCGAGCATCCCTTGGACTGCAAGGAGATCAAATCACTCAATTCTAAAGGAGATCAACCCTGAATATTCACTGGAAGAACTGATACTGAAGCTCCAGTACTTTGGCCAGCTGATGCAAAGAGCCAACTCATTGGAAAAGACCCCGATGCTGGGAAAGATTGAAGGCCAGAGAAGAAAAGGGCGGCAGAGGATGAGATGGTTGGATAGCACCACTGATTCAGTGGACATGAGTTTGAGCAAACTCTGAGAGACAGTGAGGACAGTGAAGGACGGCAAGGATGGGGAAGATATCCGCCCAGGAAGGAGAGGGAGATCGTGGAGGACAGGGAAGCCTGGTGCGTGCCGTCCTTGGGGTCACAGAGTCAGACCTGACTTAGCACTGAGAACCGCAGCAGTGGCACTGAGGCAGCAGGAAGCCCAGGGCAGCCGCGGTCGCTGGAGCTCAGGGTGCACCGTTATGACTGCAACTAACACTTCAGTGCAGTGGCGGGGCCAAAATGAGCGATAAAAGAAAATGTCTGGTGGATCACTTTCAGTGAGACAGCTCCTCACAAACAGCTTTCCTCGGAGCCCGAGAAGGTTAAGGTTTTGACAGGCTGCAGATGGTGGGTTTCCAGCAGGTCACACCAGCAAGAAACTGCAGCGGCTTCTCTTTCATCGCGTGCGCCGCGGACGTGTCCTCTCCCGAGTCTGGATCTCAGCCCGAGGCCAGCTGCTCCCTTGGGTGTCCAGCCTCAGCCTGAAGGCGGTCCCTCGTCTGTGCTGTTCCTCCGTCCCTTAGAGTCCTTATGCTTGTCATTAGTCATTCCTTCCTTACTCCGGTACCTGCCGCGGTCCATTCTTTTTTAAACGTTTGCCATTCCAATTATCATGTACTTGCTGTCTCCTGATTGGACACTAACTGAGAGAATTCTCTCCAGTTCACAGATGAAACCCATGTCAGGAAGCGGTATTAAACTGGGCGAGGTCAGACAGCTGGCGGGCCCCTGGGATCTGGATGCCCCTGGATGCCCCTGGATGCCCCTGGGATCTGGATGCAAGCGGTGTGAGTTCAGAGCCTGTGCACATAACCGCTGTGCAGACTGCCTCCACAGAAAAGTGGTGGCTGCACTGTGTTCCACGAAGCGGCTGAGCAACACGAAGCACTTTTCTGATCTGCTCTTAAGCTGGGCTGGGGGAGGGTAAAGAATTCGCCTACAATGCAGGAGACACAGGCAGGTTTGATCGCTGGGTTGGGAGGATCCCCTGGAGAAGGGAATGGTAATCCACTCCAGTATTCTTGCCTGGAGAATTCCATGGACAGAGGCGCCTGGAGCTGCACAGGGTCGGATATGACCTGGTGACCAGTGCTTTGACTTTTCGACTTGGGGCGACATCGAAGCCGCTATGTACGTGTTAGAACTGATGGTTCCATACCTTTGCATCACATATATTCTGAATTGTTCGCTTGCTCTGATTCTTTATCTTTTCAGTGGAAAGTGAAAGCGAAGTCGCTCAGTCGTGTCCGACTCTTTGCGACCCCATGAACTGGGGCCTACCAGGACCCTCTGTCCATGGGATTTTCCAGACAAAAGTACTGGAGTGGGTGGCCATTTCCTTCTCCAGGGGATCTTCCTGACCCAGGGATCAAACTCGGGTCTCCTGCATTGTAGAAAGATGCTTTACCATCTGAACCACCAAGGCATTATTAAATCACTTAAAATCTTGACTTAGATATCAAGCCCCCTAATCATGTTAATTTCTCTGCCTAAGTCATCTCTGGTTTTATTATGTAAATACTTTGTGGAACAATTTTCTGTGCGTGTATTATTTTCCACATATATATTACATATACACAGCTGTCATGTAACTTTTTGAGCATTTGCTCAAATCATTCTTAAGATTAACCAGGTTACCAGTGTTAAAATCTTGGAACATAGATAATGTGTCAATTGTGACTTTTTAATGTCTTATTATTAGTAGTTTGCATTTGTACTGTGAAAAGGTGCTAGATATTTAAAAGAATCAGAATGACAGGGTGAAACCTCAGATTAATTGAAGGTGATGGTTATTGAGAGACAGCGAGGATGATCCTTCTGTGTTAGAAACAAATACTCCTGACTTCATCCTCAACCTTTCTGGACTGTTTAGCTGAAAAGGTGAACACTAGAGAATTTAGGCTTCCTCTGTTTCCTAATATTCATTGCCCTTTATCTTTGATTTTTCCAAAACATTGAAGAAATACTGAGCTTAATATTAAGATATATTGAGTTATATCAATTACCTCTTCCAGTTTCAAGAATAACAACACAGAACCAAAAAAAAAAAAAAAAATCAGCCATACATAAAAAATACAGTCTCATTCCTGTAATTTGTAGCTATGCATACCTACTCAGGAAAATTACAGGTGGTTGTTGTTGTTTTTTCAATTAAAATCAAAATAACTTACTAGCTTGAAAAGAAATTACCGAATTCCTAACTTGACCACAGAAAAGAATGAATGAGCTGGCAGGGTTCCCACCTGAAGGCCAAGGAAACACTGTATCTTCTAGTGTGTAAACTGTCTCTGCCTTTCCTATTGTTACCATCGTTATACACGCAATGTGGCAACTGTAGATTTCTGAAAAGGTTTTCATTTGTTAAAATGAATCCCCTGTCCATTTCCAAGAAGCAAGTACCTATTTTGTTCTTCCTCTCAGAGAAGGAGGATGGAGTCAAAGCAGAGTGCTCCTGGAGACTTTAACGGCCCTGTGGAGTGGACTTCCAGATGTTCAAGCTGGGCTTAGAAAAGGCAGAGGAACCAGAGATCAAATTGCCAACATCCGCTGGATCATGGAAAAGCAAGAGAGTAAAACATCCAGAAAAACATCTATTTCTGCTTTATTGACTATGCCAAAGCCTTTGACTGTGTGGATCACAATCAACTGTGGAAAATTCTGAGAGAGATGGGAATACCAGACCACCTGACCAGCCTCTTGAGAAATCTGTATGCAGGTCAGGAAGCAACAGTTAGAACTGGACATGGAACAACAGACTGGTTCCAAATAGGAAAAGGAGTACGTCAAGGCTGTATATTGTCACCCTGCTTATTTAACTTCTATGAAGAGTACATCATGAGAAACGTTGAGCTGGAAGAAGCACAAGCTGGAATCAAGATTGCCGGGAGAAATATCAATAACCTCAGATATGCAGACATCACCCTTATGGCAGAAAGTGAAGAACTAAAGAATCTCTTGATGAAAGTGAAAGAGGAGAGTGAAAAAGTTGGCTTAAAGCTCAACATTCAGAAAACAAAGATCATGGCATCTGGTCCCATGACTTCATGGCAAATAGATGGGGAAACAGTGGAAACAGTGGCAGACTTTATTTTTTTGGCCTCCGAAATCACTGTAGATGGTGACTGCAGTCATGAAATTAAAAGACGCTTGCTCCTTGGAAGGAAAGTTATGACCAACCTAGACAGCATATTAAAATGCAGAGACATTACTTTGCCAGCAAAGGTTGGTCTAGTCAAAGCTATGGTTTTTCCTGTGGTCATGTATGGATGTGAGAATTGGACTATAAAGAAAGCTGAGTGCCAAAGAATTGATGCTTTTGAACTGTGGTGTTGGAGAAGACTCTTGAGAGCCCCTTGGACCGCAAGGAGATCCAACCAGTCTATCCTAAAGGAGATGAGTCCTGGGTGTTCAGTGGAGGGACTGATGCTGAAGCTGAGACTCTAATACTTTGCCCACCTGATGCGAAGAGCTGACTCATTTGAAAAGACACTGATGCTGGGAAAGATTGAGGGCAGGAGGAGAAAGGGACAACAGAGGAGGAGATGGTTGAATGGCAAACGGTGACTCAATGGACTCCATGATTCAGTGACTCAATGGACATGAGTTTGAGCAAGCTCTGGGGGTTGGTGATGGACAGGAAGCCTGCATGCTGCGGTCCATGGGGTCACAAAGAGTCGGACATGACTGAGCCACGGAGCTGATGGAGTGCAGGTGTCCCCTCTGCCCTTTCCACCGTTCTTTTGTTCTTCAACAGAAAGATTCCACAGAGGCAGCTGGGAAGATTACATACAGCGGAGCTGACTTGAGTCTCCAGGTTAGTTATATGTGATATCCGGAGAAGGAAATGGCACCCCACTCCAGTGCTCTTGCCTGGAGAATCCCAGGGGCGGGGAGCCTGGTGGGCTGCTGTCTGTGGGGTCGCTGAGGGTCGGACACGACTGAGCGACTTCACTTCCACTTTTCACTTTCATGCATTGGAGAAGGAAATGGCACCCCACTCCAGTGCTCTTGCCTGGAGAATCCCAGGGACTGGGGAGCCTGGTGGGCTGCTGTCTGTGGGGTCGCACAGAGTCGGACATGACTGACGTGACTTAGCAGCAGCAGCATGTGTATCAGTATATGTGATATCAGAAACAGAATTCCACGGTCAGCAGATCATAATGAGTGTAACATTTTTGAATTTAAGGAGATGCTGGTTTTGTCGGGTGTGCGTGTGTGTTTCTGAACATATGTTTTTATGTGGGTATAAAGCATGTGTGTTATGAATTAGTTTCTGTTTCCATAAATACAAAATGAGGCGTGCTTCAATCATGGGTCACCGATGTACTGGTAATTTTGATTGTTTTCTTAACTGAACCCAAAGGATATTACTTTTATTCATTTTCCTATGAATAAACTCATATAAGTGATATGAGAGTTTTTTTTTCCATTTTGTCTTTTTTCAGTTAATTTTAACTTCATTATTTAGATGAATTGTAATGATGTTTAAAACCCCAGAGGCAAGCTGGCTTCATTTGATTTCGTCTTGTAGATGAAAAAAAAAAAAAAAAACTGTTAGCAGTTCCAATCTTCTGTGAAATGTGCCCTGTGCTTTGTGCTTACATTTTTAATGTGCCTTTCAAAACAGAATTGATTTGGTTCTTTCTTTTAAAATATAAAACAATAAATATTTTATAAGGGAGGGGATAGATTTTTTCTCTTTTTTGGGGTATAAGCAAACTGAAGCAGTAAAAATAATCTCACCGTATTAACCAGTTGAAAGCAAACAATGCTGTTTTTAGTCTGAGCTTCCAAAAAATATTTAGCTTGGGCTGTAACCTCTTTGGCAGGTGCCGTCTCAGGAGGTTTTGCCCTGGCACTCCGGGAAGTCTGTCCCCGGCTTGGGCCTCTGTTCTCCCCAACAAGAGGAGGGCCAAGCAGCACAGAGGATCTGGAATGCACTCAAAGGGATTCATTCAACTGGACAAATCATAGATGTATCGTGTCATGATTTCTGGTGGAAAGCAGGTGCCCTTATCTGGGGAAAAATGCCACATTTCGTGCCTTATGCAGCTTTCTGTGAAGGTGAAAGTGAGGTCACTCAGTTGCTCAGTCGTGTCCGACTCTTTGCGGCCCTGTGGACTGCAGCCCACCAGGCTTCTCCATCCATGGGATTCTCCAGGCAAGAATACTGGAGTGGGTGCCACTGCCTTCTCCAGGGGATCTTCCCGACCCAGGGATCGGACCCGGGTCTCCCGCATTGCAGGCAGACCCTTTAACCCCCGAGCCTCCAGGGAAGCCCGTATGCTGCTTCTATAATACAAGCTTATTCATGTGAAGAAGGTGGCCAGTCTTTGCCAAGCTCCCTGCTCAGCCTTTGGGCATGGAAACAGGGTTACCCAGACGCAACTGCCCGTGTTCTGCAGAGCTTGGCCGCCTCCGTTCACTTCTGTAATGCACGTGTTGAGCACCTTCAGTATACCTTGTGCTGTAGGAGACAAAAACGTGTGTTAAGCACAGACCCTGCCCTCAGTGAACCTGAGGTCTATGGAGATGTGGACTCAGAGGAGCAGAGAGGAAGGAGGAAGAGAAGCACAGGCGAGGGCGAGGGTGGGGAGGAGAGGGAGGCGGTGAGCGGCACCGGCGAGGGCTGCAGGACCCCTGGGAGGGAGCCTGGCTGGCTCTCCCTGCAGAGCTCTCCCCGCAGACAGCACCGGCTGGTGCAGCAGCTGACTTTTTCCTGCGTCAGAGTTTAGTCTCACCTGGATTTTGGGAAACGGCATGTGTGGTGGCTGCTGCTGCTTCATCCTTTGTCTCTCATTAGGACAGTGACTTCTGTGAACCGAAGGGGCCCCTCACCCATCCTTTTGGTAACAATCCTGAACCTGCCTTGCCTGTCTAATTATTAGCAAATTGCTCTTGCTAGATCAATGGGCATGCTTTCAAGTCTAATAAGAATGAAGGAAAAGTGTTCAAAGCTGGAGATATTTTTAGTCTGACAGAACGATTGATTTTCCATGAGATCTGGAATTGACTTAAAAAAAAAAAACTTCTTTTAAACTCCAGCTAACATTTCAAGTTTGCAACTCACCATATGAAGGAATGTTTCCTTGGATACCCCTCCATTCCCACTAATTTCTCATCATTTCTCTTGGTTGGGAACTCATTCATGCTTTCTTGGTAAATGTAACATTCTACTGTTATCAACTTTTGCTATATATATATTTTTTAAAGTGCAACTCAGATGCTTAAAACCATAAGTATGTATCATGATTCTGCAGGCTGGCTACACATTCTGGTGTGTAATTGATCATCTGGGGCTAAACCGGCCTCATTCAGATGCTTGGGAACTCCACTGGGGAGCTGAGAGGGCTGGGGTCTCTCTCTCTGGCTTCTCATGTTTTGAAGGCAGTTTGGGTCCCATAGCGTGCAAGAAAGGGCAATCCTGAGTGCACACTTATCAAGATTCTCCTCCCAGCTCATTGGCTGGTGTCCCATTAACTGAAGGAAGGCAAAAGACCATATTCAGATTCCAGAGTTGGAGCAAAACATGGCAGCCCTTGACAGAAGAGATGGCAGTCACGTTGCAAACGGCCGTGTGTACAAGGAAGAAAGATGAGGCCGCCGCTATGCTCTACTTTACCAGTTCACCGGAGGGGTCAGCAGGAGGGCGTCTCACAGAGGATGGTATTAGGGGAGGGGCGTTCCTGTACCTTGTTGTCGCTGTCATTCCATCAAGAAGTCGTGTCCAGCTCATCGCGACCCCACAGACTGCAGCACGCCAGCTTTCCCTGCCTTTCACGATCTCCTGGAGTTTCCTCAAACTCATGTCCCTCGTGTCGATGAGGCCATCCAACCGTTTTATCCTCTTTTGCCCCCAGTCTTTGCCAGCTCCAGATCTTTTCCAATGAGATGACTTTTCACATCAGGTGGCCAAAGTACTGGAGCTTAAGCTACAGCATCAGTCCTTCCAATGAATAGTCAGGGTTGATCTCCTTTAGCATTGACTGGTTTGATCTCCTTGCAGTCCAAGGGACTCTCAACGGTCTTCTCCAGGGCCACAATTTTAAAGCATGAATTCTTCAGTGCTCAGACTTCTTTATGATCCAACTCTCACATCCATACATGACTACTAGAAAAACCACAACTTTGACTAGATGGAAATTTGTTGGCAAAGTAATGTCTCTGCTTTTTAATATGCTGTCTAGGTTGGTCATAGCTTTCCTTTCAAAGAGTAAGCATCCTTTAATTTCATGGCTACAGTCACCATCTCCAGTGATTTTGGAGCCCAAGAAAATGAAATCTGTCACTATTTCTACTTTTTCCCCATCTATTTCCCATGAAGTGATGCGACCAGATGCCATGATCTTTGTTGAATGTTGAGTATTAGCCAACTGTTTCACTCTCTTCTTTCACTTACATAAAGAGCCTCTTTAGTTTCTCTTCGCTTTCTGCCATAAGGGTGGTGTCATCTGCATATCTGAGGTTATTGATATTTCTCCCAGCAATCTTGATTTCAGCTTGTACTTCATCCAGGCCAGAGTACTTCATGAAGTACTCTGTATAAAAGTTAAATAAGCAGGTGACAATATACAGCCTTGATGTACTCCTTTCCCAATTTGGAACCAATCCATTGTTCCATGTCTGGTTTTAACTGTTGCTTCTTGACCTGCATACAGATTTCTCAGGTGTCAGGTCAGTGGTCTGGTATCCCCATCTTTTTAAAAACTTTCCATAGTCTGTTGTGATACACACAGTCAAAGTCTTCAGCATAGTCAATAAAGCAGAAGTAGATGTTTTTCTGGAACCCCTTTGCTTTCTCTATGATCCAGCAGATGATGGCAGTTTGATCCCTGGTTCCTCTGCCTTTTCTAAATTCAGCTTGAACGTCTGGAAGTCCTCGGTTCGCGTACTGCTGAGGCCTGGCTTGAAGGGCTTTGAGCATGACAGCGGTGCATCTCCTCTGGTGCCTTAAAGGCGCCCAGTGTGGATGGATTTCCTTGTAGCTCACCTCCACTGCAAGTCTCTTCATTCTGCAATTCCTCACTCCTTGAACCTTTAGAAACTGTACTAAGACCAGAGCTTGACAGAGGAACTCATAGCCAAGAGGGAGGCTCCAAAGCAAGAGTGGAGCTTAACAAGAAAAGAATGGGCACAGGATAAGATGAGCAGACAGAAGCTGATTGCATTCTGATAGTACTGCCAGGAGCAGGGGAGAGTGCCTGGAGCAAGTCTGGACCCTCAGCCTCACTGTCACAAACAGCAGAGGGTTTTAAGTCCTGGGGGTGAGCTAGTGGAAAAGTGCCGGAGCACACTTAGTTACTGCTGAGTTTGCAAAGGGTTTTTCTGTGACTAGGCCGCCTGTGTTTGCCAACTGGCACCCACAGGTGTTGAAAGTTGACTGCTACCCTTCATAGAAACTGTGAGAGTAGGTCTCTTTACCCTTCAATGTTGACTTTTTCAAAATGCTTCATAAGTCCTTGAGAAAAGCATTTCCTGGGTTGTAAAACTGGCAAGAGGCTGGAAAAAGATTTGCATGCAATTCAAAGTGGATGAGAAAGGATTTACAATGGCAAGTTTTCGAAAACAAATGCTCTAAGAAAGGTCAGACGCCTGGAGGGAGGAAGATGCCTGTCTGAAGCTTAGTCAGGCTAAGGGGACGGTTCAGACCATCTTGATCAAGCTGTCCAGAAGCAAACGCCCTGTTAGATACCTCTCACACGGCTGCCTGAGCTAGACCTCTTCCTCACATAATGACATCAGAGAGAAGGATATTGTACCCAGTTAGATATTTTAATAACCATTCCAAAAATGTTTAAGAATTTTAGGGTAAAAGCTCTGTTTCCAGGAATGAATAGTCAGTGTCACCTGAATGTTTCCCTAGGTCCCTACTGTGCACCTCTGACACAGTGATGTATCTGTAGTGAGTATCATTTACTCAAATACCCAGCAAAGGCCAGGTAGCTCATACGCATTCTATAGAAGAGGAAAATTAGAGACATTAAATGAATTGCTTCAAGTTTGAAAGATCTGTACCACAAAGATGGGATTCAGACCGCAACGAGTGTGACTACGAATGCCTCGATGTTGTTCAGTCACTAAGCCATGCCCAGCTCTGACCTCATGGCTGCAGCACGCCAGGCTTCCCTGGGTTTCACATTTTCCGCAGAGTTTGCTCAGACTCACGTCCATCGAGTCGGTGATAACATCCAGCCATCTCATCCTCTGTCGTCCCCTTCTCCTCCCGCCTTCAGTCTTTCCCAGTGTCAGGGTCTTTTCCAGTGAGTCAGTTCTTCTCATCAGGTGGCCAAAGTACTAGAGCTTCAGCTTTAGCATCAGTCCTTCCAATGAATATTCAGGGTTGATTTCCTTTAGGATTGATTTTTTGATCTCCTTGCAGTCCTAAAATGCCTAGCTCCAAGAACTGCTCTAACAAGCTACCCTTGCATGAAACCTGGCCTTGGGTTACTGTAGGGGATGCTCAAACTCTGCCTTAAATATTCTTTAACTTCCTGTTTATTTCTCATTTTCCCCACAGTCTGGCATCTGTGCTTCCCAAATAGTCACCCTTATGCCATCTGGTCCTCTGCCCTATTGGAACCAGATCTCAGGTAAGGTCTTGATATCTACCTTGCAAAGGTATTGGATCGGGTATCCTTTTAATTGGGAAAATGAAATGTTGATATCTTACGAAGGGAACTATAGTGGACAGTAGGGTGGACAAAGGAGGCATTGTTTGTTTACATTTTTCTTTGTTTCTGAACTAGTTGGGTGAGGAGGAGGAGGAGAAGGTGCCATATCCATGGTGCCTGAAGACAGCTCGGCACAGCCAGCTGTGTGTAGAGTGACAGCCTCCCTAGCTGTTTCTACAGGAAGCATTCACCTGCTCCGAGAAGCTGCATTCCCATCGGTAGGAGAATATTCCTTTTTTAGCTTTCTTGATATAAGAAGTTTTCTAAATTAAGTTTCACAAGTACTGTTTTCTCCTTGTTGAAGTTGATTTCCCATCCAGTTTTAATGTTGTCAGTAGCAGGGTTATTCTCAAAACCATCCCTAAAAAATAACTAGCCACCTCCCCAGAAACTGCTAGGACATCCCCTCACTCTCTAGAAATTCTGTTCATGCTGTTCTGACTGCTGCGCAATTAACAGTTTGTTAGTTCCTGTGAGCAGTGGAAAGAGCGAACAATAGACGTGATGTAAGTGTTTCTCATGCTCCTTTGTTTTAGGACTGGGAAAGCCAAGAGCTAATCTGTTAGTTAGGACAGGGAAGGAAACAAGATCCTTCTCCCCTCCTTTAATGCCCCCATAAGGTACTTCTGAAATAAATAGCCCATAAATTATAGGCCAGGAATAGTAAAACGGTTCCATTTTGTGAATGGTGACATAGAGGAAGCCCTGGAGAACGGAGGACTAGCTTCTCAGTTTGGGTTAAACCATCGGAGGGTTGGCTCTCCAGGGGGCAGAGATGTTGGCTCCACCCTAACTGTGTCAGCTGGTGAGTCTGTTTGGCCCCCAGGAAGGGGGCCAGATCACAAATGTGAACACTACCCTTCTCAGCTTAAATTGAGAAAACGCTTCTCCAATGATTTCTGCAAGGCAGAGGCCGAACGACTCGCTGCCGTTGCAGCCCACCTTCAAAGACCCCAGCCACAGACATTGTCCACCTGCATCTTCCACGATTGTTGTTGTTGTTGTTTTAAGCCCCAGCATTTCCCCATGTGTGGAGAATCTGGTTGCAGTGAGCTGCAAAATCACTCAGTAACTTTCCATTGGGAGCCCCACAAGACAGTGAAGTAGGTCCTAGGACACTACTTTGAGAGTTTCAGTTGGGTTCACTCCTTCAGCATGGAGGTAAGAAAATCGCGACTAGAAAAGCTCCAGAGCAGGGAAAAGGGGGCCTTCGCTAACCCCTGGGCGTTTCAGAACTTGGATTCAGACTCCTGCACATTGCTGAGTCCTCCCGAGCTGGCCTTGTGGGGATATCACAGGGCCACGGGCGCAGAGGCCGGCCCGCAGGGGGCGCTTTCTAAGAAGGCGGTTCACGCCGCCGTCTCTTGCTGGGCGCTCGGCCTCAGACTCACCACGCTCTGTGGGCAGCTGAGGCCTTTACTCTCCACCAGGAGACTGGCTTCAGACCTTGTTCCTTCACCACAGTGAGTTGTGCGAAACGGTGTTCAGCATGAACTAACTTCTGCTGCTGGATGTGTGGGGGTACAGAAAGTGATATAAGACTGTACTCTAGAAAACCCCAGACGTACAGGCTGGGACCCGTGTGTGACTTGACCAGCTGGGTACCATCCTTATTAGGTGACAAGAGTCTCCCCAAACCCCCACCTAAACAGTTGATTGTTACAGACCCTCATCACAGCAGGAATGGGAGTTTCACTGAAGGACCAAGTATTTAACCTGTCAAAACACTGATTTTACATTAGCTGTTAACACTTTCTCCATCATATACAATCCATCTGTGTAAAGGGCTTAATAGTAAAATTGATGGGGTCAACATCATAATCAGGTCAGTAAACTGATTTACTGAGATGATCCAATACTTTGGCCACCTGATGCAAAGAGCTGACTCATTGGAAAAGACCCTGATGCTGGGAAAGATGAAAGGCAGGAGTAGAAGGGGACGACAGAGGATGAGATGGCTGGATGGCATCACCGACTCCATGGACATGAGTTTGAGTAGGCTCCCAGAGTTGGTGATGGACAGGGAGGCCTGGCGTGCTGCAGTCCATGGGGTCGTAAAGAGTCAGACACGACTGAGCGGCTGAGCAACAACAGCAGCAATGTGTCAAGCAGTCACATGCTAGGGAAAGGGCCTCGTGATGGAAGCGGAAGAGGAGAGTGGAAAAGCTGGCTGAAAACTCAACATGCAGAAAACTAAGGTCATGGTATCCGATCCCATCACTTCATGGCAAATAGATGGGAAACAGTGGAAACAGTGGCAAACTTTATTTTTTTTTGGCCTCCAAAATCACAGCAGATGGTGACTGCAGCCATTAATTACAAGATGCTTACTCCTTGAAAGGAAAGTTATGACCAACCTAGATAGTATATTAAAAAGCAGAGGCATTACTTTGCCAACAAAGGTCCGTCTAGTCAAGGCTATGGTTTTTCAAGTAGTCATGTATGGATATGAGAGTTGGACTGTGAAGAAAGCTGAGCGTCGAAGAATTGATGCTTTTGTACTGCAGTGTTGGAGAAGACTCTTGAGTCCCTTGGACTGCAAGGATATCCAACCAGTCCATTCTAAAGGAGATCATTCCTGGGTGTTCACTGGAAGGACTGATGCTAAAGCTGAAACTCTAATACTTCAGCCACCTCATGCAAAGAGTTGACTCATTGGAAAAGACCCTGATGCTGGGAGGGATTGGGGGCAGGAGGAGCAGGGGACGACAAAGGATGAGATGGCTGGATGGCATCACTGACTCGATGGACATGAGTTTGGGTGAACTCCGGGAGTTGGTGATGGACAGGGAGGCCTGGCGTGCTGTGATTCATGGGGTTGCAAACAGTCAATCACGACTGAGCGACTGAACTGAACTGAACTGAGGTAAGCCTGCTGGACATTTGGGACATTAAGGTGTCCCAAACACTCACTAGACTCAGTGTGTCCCAAATGATATTTATTAATCCTGCCAACTAGAATTTAGACTCACTATTCTACCAGTATTTCTTTAGAAACTCAAAAGAACCAAGATTTCTAAAGAGTAATTTAGTAATTGCCTCACATCTGAGGGGTAGAAAGATGCACTTTAAGTTCAGGGGCAGGACAGTGTTATCCCTGTTCCCAGTTTTATAAGAGGACTAGACCTGATTTCCTACTATATTCAAAGAAACCCTATGACTCCTGACTTAGAATAGATATAAATTCCCAGCCTTTAATTAAGAAATAGCATTTGTAATTCCTCCTTTGTCCTAACCTTTTCATATCACCTCCTTCAAACCTCATCCTAGACCTTAGGAACAGCAATCTGGCTCCTGGATTTTTTGAAAATTAAATGTAGTTACCCGGAATTCTGTGTATCTGAAATATTTTTCTATGAAGAACTGATGGGGAATGGATCTGTTTTGCTTGTATTTGTTTTGCTAGAATTGCCACTTTACATGGAAACACCATCAGGCACTCAGAGAATCACTGAGTTCCAGACAAACTCCTCCCTGCCCTCACTGTGTAGTCATCATCAGTGACAGAGTTCATTTGCAATTAGTCATCAGAGTAGCTTTCTGTGATTATGGTTTCAGTGTGTCTGCCATCTGATCCCCTCTTGCAGTGTGTCAGTCTGGTCACATTAGGACCACAGCCTTGTCTAACTCAATGAAACCAAGCCATGCCCGTGGGGCCACCCAGGACGGATGGGTCATGGTGGAGAGGTCTAACAGAATGTGGTCCACTGGAGAAGGGATTGACAAACCACTTCAGTATTCTTGCCTTGAGAACCCCATGAACAGTATGAAAAGGCAAAATGATAGGATACTGACAGAGGAACTCCCCAGGTCAGTAGGTGCCCAATATACTACTGGAGATCAGTGGAAAAATAACTACAAAAAGAATGAAGGGATGGAGCCAAAGCAAAAACAATACCCAGCTGTGGATGTGACTGGTAATAGAAGCAAGGTCCGATGCTGTAAAGAGCAACATTGCATAGGAACCTGCAATGTCAGGTCCATGAATTAAGGCAAATTGGAAGTGGTCAAACAGGAGATGGCAAGAGTGAGTGTTGACATTCTAGGAATCAGCGAACTAAAATGGACTGGAATGGGTGAATTTAACTCAGATGACCATTATATCTACTACTGTGGGCAGGAATCCCTCAGAAGAAATGGAGTAGCCATCATGGTCAACAGAAAAGTCTGAAATGCAGTACCTGGATACAACCTCAAAAATGACAGAATGATCTCTGTTTGTTTCCAAGGCAAACCATTCAATATCACAGTTATCCAAGTCTATGTCCCAACAAGAAATGCTGAAGAAGCTGAAGTTGAGTGGTTCTATGAATACATACAAGACCTTTTAGAACTAACACCCCAAAAAGATATCCTTTTCATTATAGGGGACTGGAATGTAAAAGTAGGAAGTCAAGAAACACCTAGAGTAACAGGCATATTTGGCCTTGGAATGTGGAATGAAGGAGGGCAAAGACTAATAGAGTTTTGCCAAGAAAATGCACTGGTCATAGCAAACACCCTCTTCCAACAACACAAGACTCTACACATGGACATCACCAGTTGGTCAACACTGAAATCAGATTGATTATATTCTTTGCAGCCAAAGATGGAGAAGCTCTATAGAGTCAGCAAAAACAAGACCAGGAGCTGACTGTGGCTCAGATCATGAAATCCTTACTGCCAAATTCAGACTGAAATTGAACAAAGTAGGGAAAACCATTAGACCATTCAGATATGACCTAAATCAAATCCCTTATGATTATACAGTGGAAGTGAGAAATAGATTTAAGGGCCTAGATCTGATAGATAGAGTGCCTGATGAACTGTGGACGGAGGTTCATGACATTGTACAGGAGACAGGGATCAAGACCATCCCCATGGAAAAGAAATGCAAAAAAGCAAAATGGCTGTCTGAGGAGGCCTTAAAAATAGCTGTGAAAAGAAGAGAAGTGAAAAGCAAAGGAGAAAAGGAAAGATATAAGCATCTGAATGCAAAGTTCCAAAGAATAGCAAGAAGAGATAAGAAAGCCTTCCTCAGCAATCAATGCAAAGAAATAGAGGAAAACAACAGAATGGGAAAGACTAGAGATCTCTTCAAGAAAAGTAGAGATACCAAGGGAACATTTCCTGCAAAGATGGGCTCGATAAAGGACAGAAATTATGTGGACCTAACAGGAGAAGATGATATTAAGAAGAGGTGGCAAGAATACACAGAAGAACTGTACAAAAAAGATCTTCATAACCAAGATAATCATGACGGTATGATCACTCACCTAGAGCCAGGCATCCTGGAATGTGAAGTCAAGTGGTCCTTAGAAAGCATCACTACGAACAAAGCTAGTGGAGGTGATGGAATTCCAGTAGAGCTGTTTCAAACCCTGAAAGATGATGCTGTGAAAGTGATGCACTCAATATGCCAGCAAATTTGGAAAATTCAGTAGTGGCCACAGGACTGGAAAAGGTCAGTTTTCATTCCAATTCCAAAGAAAGGCAATGCAAAAGAATGAAAGAATGCTCAAACTACTGCACAATTGCACTCATCTCACATGCTAGTAAAGTAATGCTCAAAATTCTCCAAGCCAGGCTCCAGCAATATGTGAACCATGAACTTCCAGATGTTCAAGCTGGTTTTAGGAAGGCAGAGGAACCAGAGATCAAATTGCCAACATCCGCTGGATCATAGAAAAAGCAAGAGAGTTCCAGAAAAACATCTGTTTCTGCTTTATTGACCATGCCAAAGCCTTTGACTGTGTGGATCATAATACACTGTGGAAAATTCTGAGAGAGATGGGAATTCCAGAGCACCTGATCTGCCCCTTGAGAAACCTATATGCAGGTCGGGAAGCAACAATTAGAACTGGACATGGAACAACAGACTGGTTCCAAATAGGAAAAGGAGTTCATCAAGGCTGTATATTGTCACCGTGCTCATTTAACTTATATGCAGAGTACTTCATGAGAAACGTTGAGCTGGAAGAAACACAAGCTGGAATCAAGATTGCCGTGAGAAATATCAATAACCTCAGATATGCAGATGACCCCACCCTTATGGCAGAAAGTGAAGAGGAACTAAAAAGCCTCTTGATGAAAGTGAAAGAGGAGAGAGAAAAAGTTGGCTTAAAGCTCAACATTCAGAAAACAAAGATCATGGCATCCAGTCCCATCACTTCATGGGAAATAGATGGGGAAGCAGTGGAAAGTGTCAGACTTTATTTTTGGGGGCTCCAAAATCACTGCAGATGGTGATTGCAGCCATGAAATTAAAAGATGCTTACTCCTTGGAAGAAAAGTTATGACCAACCTAGATAGCATATTGAAAAGCAGAGGCATTACTTTGCCAACAAAGGTCCGTCTAGTCAAGGCTATGGTTTTTCCAGTGGTCATGTATGGGCGTGAGAGTTGGACTGTGAAGAAGGCTGAGCGCCGAAGAATTGATGCGTTTGAACTGTGGTGTTGGAGAAGACTCTTGAGAGTCCCTTGGACTGCAAGGAGATCCAACCAGTCCATTCTGAAGATCAGCCCTGGGATTTCTTTGGAAGGAATGATGCTAAAGCTGAAGCTCCAGTACTTTGGACACCTCATGTGAAGGTGGAAAAGACTTTGAAGCTGGGAGGGATTGGGGGCAGGAGGAAAAGGGGACGACTGAGGATGAGATGGCTGGATGGCATCACTGACTCAATGCGCGTGAGTCTGAGTGAACTCTGGGAGTTGGTGATGGACAGGGAGGCCTGGCGTGCTGCAATTCATGGGGTCGCAGAGAGTTGGACACGACTGAGCGACTGAACTGAACTGAACTGAACTGAATCATTGGCATGAAGTCCTATACAGGCATGTAAAGAAAAAGATGACTAACGGTAATCACGTTTAAAATATTGACTCATCCATTAATATTACCTGATAAAATCAACTTTATTGAATAATAAACTAAACAAAATGAAACCATTTAAAGTATGGAGTTCAATGAGTGTTTAACTCTTTGGGTCCCCATACTAATTAAGATAAAGAATGTTTTTACCACACCCTCCACTTCCCTCAGGCTCCATGTGGATTTTCTAGGATTTTCATAATGAAGCACCACAAGCTGGTGGCTTAAACAATAGAGTGTATTGTCCTGCAGTTCTTGTTTCTAGGAATCTGAGATAAGGTCTCAGGAGTGTTGGTTCCTTCTAAAGTCTGTACAAGGAGAACCCATTGCCTGTCTGTCAGGAGCCAGCGTGAGGAATCCCGCCCATGACAAGGTCATGTGGAAGGAAGCCTGACAAAACGCAAGGACGTGATCAGGTTTCAGGGGTTCCTCCTGGAATTTCCTGAGCATCCACCTCCTCCCCCCACAAAATAAGAATCTTCCTGCTTTTCCACTCTTTTAAAATTCTCTGAAAAAAGTCAAATCAGGGCTTAGTCTTCTGCATTTGAAAGGGATGTTTCAGTTAAACCCCTCTGATAGCTCTCTAGCTTGCCTAACAGGTTCCCCGGACCTCTTACAGCTGGTGAATTGCTTACAGCCCCCCAACTGCAAGAGGCACAAAGCTTAAAAGCAACTTAAAGATACAGAGCCTTTTCTAAAGAGCTAGAAATCATATTGGTGACGGGTTTTCACTGTTGACTCAATGATTGCCGCCAGGCCTCCATATTCTTTATCTTTTAGGCACCTGGGAGGATGTTAATCAATGTAAACAGGATATGGGAAAAGATATATAGTAGTTAGCAACGCTAGACTTTTGAGTTAATTACTTTTCTTTTGTTATAGATCACTGTACTCCTTTTACTTGTTATAAGTTGCTGTATCTTTGCTATGTGAGAATGTAACTTTATTTAGTGCTTTCTGAGAGTGGCACCAGACTTTGGGAAGATCAACACAAATAAGTCTTCTAGTTAACAAACCCTTACCAGAAAAAAGGCTGTAAAATGTTAATTGGCCCTTTTTGGCCAGAAGATGATGTAAACCACCTAAGACTTGTGTATACAATCAGGTATGCAGAGAGAAAAGCCTGGTTTTGATAAGAGTCTGGACTGCTAACGCTGCATAACTTTGTGTTACCCATTGATCTCCATGTATTATCAAGAGTATAAAAAGCCTTCTAAACAATAAAGGATGGACCAGTTTCTCAGACTAGTCTCTCAGTCTAGTTTCTTGGGAATCTGGCTCCCCCCGTGTCTCTCTCTCTCTCTTTTTTTCCCTCTCCTTCCTTCTCCTCTTTACTCTAATTTCAGGCTGAATTCCCATCTGGAGCGGGGCGGCTCACCACATCTACTTACTTGCCCTGGCTTTTAAGACCCACGTGAAAGGGAGCCAAAGGTGGGGCACCCTTTGATATTCAAGTGGGCGCCAGTGGCCCAACATAGATGGTGCAAGCTCCTTGTCTGGAAATTTATTGGCCTTCCCCAAAAGCCAAGTTATTCAGCCTTCTTTCTCCATTTAATTTTCCTACTATACTATTTGTTCTTAATCTCTTTTATATTTCTATATAAATAAGATTTTTCCTCACCTACTCCATCTCTCCTTCAAATCACCCTGGTTCCACTGGGGCTGGACCCCGACACCTGTCTCTCTCCTGCTTCTGCTGGCTTGCTGCTTTCTTTGGTAGTTTTTGGTTTGTAGATGAATCACCTGATCTCTGCCTTAATCTTCACATGCCATTCTCTCTGGGCCTAATTTCCCTGTTTTATAAGGACATGGGTCATAGTGCATGAGAGTCTAATAGTCTCATCTTGACTACATTTGCAGAGACCTTATTTCCAAGTAAGGTCTGACGCATTAGAGTTAGGAGCTAAATACATCTTTCACCATCACTCCCCTTTTCCTAAGAGCATGGCCCAATGTACCCCATGAACAGGAATCCCTGTTCAATGATAGAAATGTTCAAGCAGAGTCAGGACATGTTAACTGCATGACCAGGTTGTTCAAATTTCCCTGTCACCTGGGTCAAGAAACATTCATGGTTTCAGTGTGATTTCCTTCATCAGCCAACAGAGTTCAATATGTAACTGCTCGACAAGCCTGAATCATCACTGTTTCTCACCTATGCAATCTTAGGATCTGCTGGGTTAAAGGCCCTCATTTCCAGGGGTGATGAAATAATGCTTTGATAAAAGGGTGCAGTAGTGGACCCATTAAACTTGAAGCTGTGACTCCTATTTGGACATTTTGGAATCCTCGTGGTGTTGAACCAGTAAAGAAAGGAAATACCCAACTGGTGGGGGAAATTCATCTTAATTTCAGTGAGCTGCATCATTATGTCCCAGTGAGGATCTGGAATTATCACTACACCAACAGGGATATAAAGAAGTAGGTCTAAAATGCAAGAAACTCACCAAGTCATCTTCTGATGCCTTCCAACTCAGTGATAATCACACATCGAAAATCATAGCAGTCGTAACACCAGGGAAAAGCACTTGAGGACTCTGAAGCCTCAGGATTGACGGTCAGGGTCACCTTGGCAGGCAAGCAAATTAGAGCAACTGCTGATCCAATGGAGGGCTGGTTAAGGGCAAGACAATCCGGAACAAGTAGTGAAAGAGTGAAGTAGGACGATGGCAGATATGCACTTGCTTTGCGCCTGACTTTGGGTGAGCACGGGCAAGACTCCTAGGGACCCGTGAGACCTAGAGGGCCCGGCTGAGAGGAGTCACCCTCTCCCCATTCTTGCCCATCTTCGCCCCATCCTTCTTCTCTCGCTGCTTTCTGTGAGCTCTTCTGCTGGGCTCTGCATGAGTTTATATCCACTGCCAGACCCTCATACCAGGACTGACAGGTTATTTGGAAAGATTCTGAATCTTTGTCAGTTTTTAAACTTATGAAATATATGAGGCACACGGAGAATGATATTGCAAACATCCGTTATACCCACCAGTTCTGTTGAAGCCATTTCTTAATGCTTCTCAGAACTGCTGTGTGCTCTGCTCGGAGATAGCTACCCGGCCAGAAGTGGTGCATGTGATCTCCAGACACGTGCTCACAAATGGTGTGTAGCTTCACGTGCTTTAATAAATACATATATGGTATATATTTTTCTAATATATATTTTTTTACTCCACTATGCAGCTTGGGAGATCTTAGTTCCCAGTCGGGGGTGGAATGTGGGCCCTCTGCCTTGGAAGCATGAGGTCCTAACCATTGGACTTCCAGGGAATTTCCTGTAATTCATTTTTTGTTCAATGTGATTTTGAGATATGTTTTTGTTGATTAGCCTAGATTATTTTAAAGTCCAGAGTGCGGTGACTTTTGTGCGGGGGGGGGGGGAATTATTTTAATTTTCACTAAGAGTATCATCAACTCTCTCTGTAACTAGAATATTTCCTTCTTATTAGCAGAGGTCCTTGTGATTCTAGAACAAAAGAGATTCATAAGAGATTGTTTAAGTCTAAGGTATACATCAGAGAACGAATGACTGCTGCAGAAGAAGGACTGGTTTTCTTTCCTGTGCACGACTGTGGAGCTGGGGTTCAAGAACATTCTTGTGAATTTCAGGTTTGCAAGAAAATAATTCCAGGTAAAGACCAGAAATTTCAGCAGAAGTTATTGACTCTGTTACCCAGTTGCTTGCCAATAATTATTGAAGATAAATGAGTTCTGCTGGCAATGGCACCCCACTCCAGTACTCTTGCCTGGAAAATCCCATGGGCGGAGGAGCCTGGTAGGCTGCAGTCCATGGGGTCGCTGAGGGTCGGACACAACTGAGCAACTTCACTTTCACTTTTCATTTTCATGCATTGGAGAAGGAAATGGCAACCCGCTCCAGTGTTCTTGCCTGGAGAACCCCAGGGACGGGGGAGCCTGGTGGGCTGCTGTCTATGGGGTCGCACAGAGTCGGACACGACTGAAGTGACTCAGCAGCAGCAGCAGCAGCTTTTGTCTTCTTTTTCCAGGAGAGTTTCCCATTCTTGTTGCTAGGAAGTATATTGTATTGAGAAGCAGTAAAAAAAAAAAAAAAAAAGATGAACAAAGCTTCATTGGGAAATAACTAAAATTCTTACAGAGAGCTACCACCAGTAACTGAGAAGGATCAATAAACCCACAGCTAACAGCAAACAACAGCACCTCCATTAAACATAACAAGTATGCCATGGTGCTATTGTGCTATATACGTTCTTTCCTCTTATAAGAAATTCGTGTCAAAACAGAGTTTTAGAAGTCCAACCAAGTCCTGATAAACACAACTACGCTCCAGAAATTTAGCGTCCGTGTCCGGGTTTGAGGTTTCAGTTTTCCTTCCCTAGCTTAGCACCCAAAGCCGCCTCTGTAGCTGCCCTCAAGACCTTTACCACTCTCCCAGGAAAGTCTGTCTGGGGGCCTCAGAACCAGTGGCAGCCGGAAGCTGCCGCTCTCGCGTGTAGCCCAGAGCCCTTCTGGTTTGGTGTCAGGTATTATCCCGTATATTAGTTCTGTCACCTCCCGTAGCGATGAACAATGCGACCGGGGCAGATTCAGATGCAGACAGAGCAGAATGAAAGAAGCTAGCAGTGTCACGGAGCTTTGCTTGCTTGTTTTTTTTCGTACTATTGCACGAAGGATGCCAGGAAAAACATTCTCAGCGTCAAACGAGCTGGACTCTGGGAGTCAGAGCGTTATTGACGCCGGATAAAGAGGGCGTTCACTCTGTGCTGAGATGTGCCGGTGTCAGCTAGCCTATGTTTTTAGTTCATAGATCTCCAGATCAAGAGTAGTTGCGTCCAAAGGTCTGCATCTGGACATGATGTAAACCATGAGGCCCTTCCATATCGTCCTCTTTCACTTTAGTAATATGCGTTTACGCTTCTCCCATTTTTATGGCTTGATAGCTTGTTTCTTTTTAGCATGGAATAATATTCCATTGTCTGGGTGCAGCACAGTTTATTTATCTGTCCCATGCAGAAGTACATCTTGGTTGCTGCCAAGTTTTTGCAATTATGAATAAGCTGCTATAAACATCTGTGTGCAGGTTTTTGTGGACATGAATTTTCAGTTTCTCTGGATAAATGCCAAAAAACGTAATTTCAGGATCTTATGGTAAGATCTTATGGTATGTTTTTTGTTGTTGTTGTTGTTAGAAAGTGTGCAAGTGGTTTCCAAAGTGGCTGTGCCATTTTCCATTCGCATCAGCAGCGAATGAGAGTTCTGTTGTTCCACATCCTCATCGGAATTTGGGGTTGCCCAGTGTTCTGGATTTTGACTCTTCTAGTAGGCATATGATTATATCTCATTTTAATTTGCATTTCCCTGATGACATGTTTACTTTTCGGGGCTCCAAAATCACTGCAGATGGTGATTGCAGCCATGAAATTAAAAGATGCTTACTCCTTGGAGGGAAAGTTATGACCAACCTAGATTAAAAAGCAGAGACATTACTTTGCCAACAAAGGTCTGTCTAGTCAATGCTATGGTTTTTCCAGTGGTCATGTATGGATGTGAGAGTTGGACTGTGAAGAAGGCTGAGAACCAAAGAATTGATGCTTTTGAAGTGTGGTGTTGGAAAAGACTCTTGAGAGTCCCTTGGACTGCAAGGAGATCCAACCAGTCCATCCTAAAGGAGATCAGTCCTGGGTGTTCATTGGAAGGACTGATGCTGAAGCTAAAGCTCCAATACTTTGGCCACCTCATGCGAAGAGTTGACTCATTGGAAAAGACCCTGATGCTGGGAGGGATTGGGGTCAGGAGGAGAAGGGAACAACAGAGGATGAGATGGCTGGATGGCATCACTGACTCGATGGGCATGGGTTTGGGTGAACTCCGGGAGTTGGTGAGGGACAAAGAAGCCTGCGTGCTGCAGTTCATGGGGTCACAAAGAGTTGGACACAACTGAGTGACTGAACTGAACTGATGACATGTGACACGGAGCATCTTTTACAGGCTTGCTTGCCATCTTTTTGTAACTATGTTGTTGTCTTGAAAGGAATCTTTGTATTTTAAAACTGTTGACCTACGCACATTTAAAACTACTGAGCTAGGTAATACTACAGAGATATTAGAATTAGAGACATTGCCCATGTCTCAGTCACTTAATTCACGGGTCAGGAAGGTGCCAGTGTTAGAGAGCTGAGAGGGTGTGTGTGGTGGACAGTTGACCATGTACCTGGGGCATGCCGAGTCCTTTCCCACAGCCGTGGTAGGCTGCGGGCTTACTGTTACCTCAGTCCTTCTGGCAGGGAGTCTCTTGGCCACATGGAGGGAAGGGTACAAATCCTGCTTGGGTTGGGTTGGCCAAAAAGTTCGTTCAGTTTTAAGTGTAAATAAAGTACACACTTTTTATTTTACAAAGAAATTTATTGAACAACGTATTCACTAACCGAATTAACTTTTTAGCTAACCCAATATAACAGCATAAGGACGTTCTGAAGAACAGTGTCACTATCACTGTGAGAAACGCTTATTTTCTGCCATAGTAAATTTCACTTTGAAGTTGCTAAAGGCTCCATCAGTTTTGCCTAGGGTCTGCAGGGTCTGCCCTTGCCCCTGAGAATTGGATGTTCAAAGCTCGGATCCTGGCAGTGACGCCAGTCGAAGGTGGGGAGCAGAAAGAGCATTTAACTTCTGAAGAGGGAGAAAGGCTAGGAAGGAGCAGCGATTCATAAATTTCCAGCTGAGACTGAATTTAATGAGCTGAGAGGAAATTTGAAAAGTAAAAGATTTGCACCGAGCTCTGGACTCTCAGGTTTAGTGCCATCTGCAGCATTGTGATAGAGGAATATTTCAAAATGTTACCATGCGCCCTCCTCCCTTTCAGGCAGCTGACAGCCGGGACAGCGCCCGGGAAGAACTGTAGAGCAGAAGGCCCATCAGTGTTAAGCCTCTTTCTGGATTCTGGGTTCAAAAATCCTCGGGCTTTAAGGAAGCATGGACAGAAGTATTCTCAGAAAATGTGTACCAGGGAGCCGGAAGTTGAAGGAAAGCGGCTCCCCTCCTGAAGATGTAAAGGCAATCCCCCGGCTAAAGGGAAGGAGGGTCTGGAGGGGAACTGTTGCGGCCGGGGGCCTGAGGGGTCCCGAGGAGGGGCGCCGGGGTCGTCGGCGCCGTTCACCCCGTCCCCAGTTCTGTCCAGACTCTGATTCCGTCCAGTGCGTCTCCTCTGCTTGCGGAAGCGGTGGGATCCCCTCTCTCACTTCGCTTCAGACCGGACACGGCCTGAGAACTTCGCTGACGCGCGCAGTGTGAGCGGGGGCGGTGCGGGCGCCTGTAAGGGTCGTGGTGGCCACCTTCCCACCGGGGTGGCTTTTGTGGGAGCAAAGGTGAAGCCCACCTCCGCCTGAGCCCGAGTCCGAGGACGGGGCTTCCCGCAGAGCCCGCGCAGGACGCAGACGGACTGGGAGACTGACGCCTGCTGCCTTAGCAGTCGAGAGTCGGGAGGGGTGCACGCACACGCACACGTGTGCACGTGTGCACGTGTGTGTGTGTGTGTGTGTGTGTGTGTGGGCTTCCCTCAGAGCCTGCACGGGACGCAGACGGACTGGGAGACTGACGCCTGCTGCCTTAGCAGTCGAGAGTCGGGAGGGGTGCACGCGCACGCACACGTGTGCACGTGTGCACGTGTGTGTGTGTGTGTGTGTGTGTGTGGGCTTCCCTCAGAGCCTGCGCAGGATGCAGACGGACTGGGAGACTGACGCCTGCTGCCTTAGCAGTCGAGAGTCGGGAGGGGTGCACGCGCACGCACACATGTGCACGTGTGTGTGTGTGTGGACTTCCCTCAGAGCCCGCGCAGGATGCAGACGGACTGGGAGACTGATGCCTGTTACCTTAGCAGTCGAGAGTCGGGAGGGGTGCACGCGCACGCACCCGTGTGCACGTGTGCACGTGTGTGTGTGTGTGTGTGTGTGTGTGTGTGTGTGTGTGACTTCATCAGGCCTTGAAAACAGAGCCTCAGGTTGCTCTCAGGAGCCTAGCTGCTGCAGGGCCCAGACTCGGAGGTCAGGTTTCCTGGGCTGGAACACTACCGGTCACCGACCACCTGTGCAGCCCTGGGGAAGTCAACTGCCTTTCAGTACCCGAGCTTCCTTACTTGGAAGCAAAGTGAATTATCCTTAAATGGGAGGAAGAATAGTTTTCTGCATAGCGCTGCTGAGGAGTAAACAAGTTAACGTTTGTCGAGTGGTAAGAGCAGCTTTCGGCACACAGATAACACGTGGATGTTAGTTCTCTTTCTCACCACGCCCTTCCCATGTCAGGCCTTCCCTAAGAGATAATCCATGACAAAAAAAATGAGCAAAATATTAACCTCCAAGGATTTTAAATGGTAGCTTAATTTTGAAGTCTTAAACATGTATCAAACGAGAGCCTTAATGAGAATGACAGAGGGCCCGCTTTCGTCACGCCTGTTCAGCTGCACTGATTGCAGTCGCGTCTGTGGCCTGTGAGGTGACTAGGCTTTTAATATTGCCCGACTCCAAATAGCTGGCTCCCCAGCTATGCTCTTTCTTCCCCCTCCCCAGGGAAGGGGCCACCAGACATTCAGGAAGAGAGCTAACTAATTAGCTTTTAGACTTGGTCTCATCTTCTTACCCACAGTGAATCTAGAAACCTCTCTGTGCTATCTGGGTGAGTGCTGCAGGCTTTAAAGCCATCTTTGAATATATGCACTTGATTTTAAAGACAAAAATCTCCCTGGAACTTTTAACCATGGGCACCGCTTTCGCTTTTCTGAGTGGCTGCTCTCTGAACTTGTCTGAAGCTGCCGTTAGAGGTGGTTGGGACCTATTTCCAAAGATTCAAGTTCTGTGCTGGACCATTAAGCCTTTGAGGGCCGAGAAAAACCACAAAGGATTGCTGGTGTCAGCACTGAGGGAGAAACGAGCTTTGAAATATAGGAGAGGGAAAAAGCAAAGCCTTACAGGTATGTCATTCCCAACCAGAGAGAGACACAAACCTGGTGGGCAATAAAGGCGTGCTTTGCAAAGCTGCTGCCAGTGGGGTGAGAGACCGAGGAGGGAGGGTCAGAGAACATGGGATAAAAGTCCCTACGGGTATATTTAAACCTAAACCTGGTGTTCAATTACAGTATTACCACAAAACCCTTTCCAGTCCATGTCGGTGACCAAAAAGGAAGACAGGGAAAAGACCGCACAGGGAGACGTTCTAGGGGATCCAGGACACAGGAGCTCTGCTCTGCGTCTAGAAGTCTCCCCAAACCCTCGATTCTAAGTCACAGGTTCCATCTGCAGGGCTCATCAAAATATTCATGTACATTCTTCCTCCAGGTTCCTGACGAGAACGTTCAACCAGAAATAAGGCCGCTGGCAACGTGATTCAGGCTTGACTGGGTTCTTAAGGCTGTTTCCCAGGGATACTTATGAGAGAAACGTAATGTGGGAAAGAAAGATGTGTTGGGAATGGAGGGCAGGTCTTTCTGGCCCCAGATCTTTATTACAGCAAAAACACTGTGGCAGCAGAGAAGAATTTGAGACTCAGCTTTAACTTTGTTTCATGTAAAAATGCACCGACCACAGGATTCTGTAGAAAGACCTGGAGCTTTTAAAGCCTTTAGCTGTGTTGTTTGCCCATTTATGGGGGGCGTTGTACATGAATATTCAGAACCCCGCTTCCTTGATGAAGGCAGGCTTTCCTGCTTCGTGGGTCTGCATACGTTCTACTGAATTTCCCTACAAGGGTCAAAATTTATGTTGAAGGCGGACCCAAGGAAAATTGACTTGAAAGAATTTCTTCAAAAGGATCAGAAGTGCTCACATTAATTGTAGTTTCTGGTAGATGAGCTGAGTAGATAAGATCATAAGACATATATTAATGACAATAATATGAACACTTTTATTAAAAAATCAATTTAGGAATTATAGATCACAGAGAACACTCTCCATTTATCATGACTTTTTGCATAGAATTTTCTGTTTACCTCGAGAGAATTGTCATCATTTGAAGTGTCTTCAAAAATGTAATTTAGGAGACGTTCTATAAGTTTTCCATAGTCTCAGCCTTGCTTTCCACACATGGGCAGGTGAAACACAGATCTTTTTCAGTTGAGTCTGGTCAGGACTCTAAACAACTTCATTTTGCCCCATTCCTGTTTCATCTCAGTTCCTATAATTCCTTTGGGTAAGACGCTGTTCCAGCTCCTGGAAAAGTTGTGCATCGTGCTTCCTGTCCTTGCGTCGTCCTTCATACTTTCTCTGATCTCTTCCTACTCCTCTTTTTCATCCACTGCGTTTAATGCTGCTACTGAGGACTTTCTCACATAAGAAAATTCCAGACTAAGACAGTTCCATCCTTATAAGTGTCACTGTGGACTGTGATATAGCATCAGGGATGTGGAGGCTATTAGAATAGATTTATTCATCAAACAAGCTTGTAGGCAAGTGTCTGAGGTCAGCTGTGTTGGGAAATATAAAGCACACAATCTGTATGCAAAGAATGTACAGACCAGTAGGCTGCGTGCATCAGCTACAACTGGACAGGGAACAACGTCCTGGTTCACAATTGGGAACGGCGTACATTAAGGCTATGCGTTGCCTCCTTGCTTATTTAACTTATATGTGGAGTACATCTTGCGAAAAGCCAGGCTGATGAACAACAAGCTGGAATCAAGATTGCTGCGAGAAATATAAACAACCCAGATGTGCAGGTGACACCACTCTAATGACAGAAAGTGAAGAGGAGCTAAAGAGCCTCTTGACGAGGATGAAAGAGGAGACTGATAAAGCTGGCTTAAAACTCAGCATTCAGAAACCTAAGATCATGGCATATGGTCCTTTCACTTCATGGCAAATAGATGGGGAAACAGTGGAAACAGTGGCAGACTTTATCTGGGGGGCTCCAAAATCACTGCAGATGGTGACTGCACCCATGAAATTAAGACACTTGCTCCTTGGAAGGAAAGCTATGACCAACCTAGACAGCATAATAAAAAGTAGAGATATCACTTTGCCGACAAAGGTCCATATAGTCAAAGCTATGGTTTTTCCAGTAGTCACAGATGTATTTGAGAGCTGGACCATAAAGAGAGTTAAGTGCTGAAGAAATGATGCTTCCAAACTGTGGTGCTGGAGAAGACTCTTGAGAGTCCTTTGGATTGGAAGGCAATCAAACCAGTCAGTCCTAAGGGAAATCAATCCTTAATCTTCATTGGAAGGACTGATGCTATAGCTGAAGCTCCAGTTACCTGATGTGAAAAATCATCTCATTGGAAAAGATCTTGATGCTGGCAAAGATTGAGGGCAAGAGGAGGAGGGGGCAAAAGAGGATGAAGTGGTTGGGTGGCATCACTGACTCAATGGACATGGGTTTGGGTGAGCTCCGGGAGTTGGTGTTGGACAGGGAGGCTTGGTGTGCTGCAGTCCGTGGGGTGGCAAAGAATCAGACGCGACTTAGTGACTGAACAATAAGGCTGTAAAGATGGAAAAGTGGGAGTGTAGGGTGGATTGTTAAAGATCCTCCATGACTCTCTCCCTTATAAAGAGTTACGTCACTGCAGGAATACCCAAAAGAGAGGAGAGTTTAAGAGTTTCATTTCTTCTTGTCTATTTTAAATTTCTTTGTTTCTAAACAGAAATTATCTTTCAGCAAGTGGGAGTTTATGCTGAATTCATTCTATTCATAATGCATTAGAAATCTAAGATATCATGTTCTTAGATCACACTGAAGACCAGGCACTGGTTGACATGAAAATAGCATTTGAATGAAAGATCCCAGGAGAGGACTCGTATGCATGAGTGTGACGTTTCTCACTTGACCAGAGTTGACTGTGGGAGCTATTAAGTTGGGTTTACATGGTACAACCAGAACAGCAGTTTAAAGGCCAGTTGGATTTAATACTTTTCCCCCTGAATTTATCGTTTCAGCAAACAGACTTGTAAAAGGGTCGGGGTGGTTGAGTGATTCGTGTAAAACAACTCCAGACCCGTAGTGAGGTGGGCACGTGGCCCTTACCTTGACCCCACTTGACTTTCGCTGCACTTTTGGTTTCCCTTTAATTCTCTGAGCTTGTTTCTGTTGTTCCTGGTACTCCGTACTGATGAAGCGACTGGAAATATATTTACCACAGTGAGATAGTTTTTCTTAACCAATTTATTTTTCCAACATGGTCTTTTTTTTTCTTTTTTTCCTATCTGCTTAAAAAACCCTTCTGGTGTTTATGGCTAAGCCTCTCACCCTGGCTTTCAAGGGTCTACAGGACTATCTGTGGTAAATACCTGGGGAAGGAGTCAGGTACTCAGCGCTCATTTTTATGCCTTTTTTCTTTCTGCTTTATCCTTGGTGTCAGAGGCTACAAGCCTTGCAACTACATTTTCTAGACCACTTTGACTCCTGTGTTTTAGATAGATTGACCTTTTGCCAAGTAGACACACTTACGGAAGATTAAGAAAGAAGGAGAGGCAGCAGCTATTTGATTCTTCCTCTAACTTTACACTTTGTGCTTTACAGAGATGGGGGTATAGTGATCTCTTTTTCATTTACTTCTCACTTGCTATCGGTGTGTAGAGAAACTGTGAAGTGTTATTGGTTCTGCACGTTCTTAACCTCTGGACCTGAGTGCCTGACTCTGTCCAGGCCATTCTATAATTTTGTAAGCTCTTAATTTCTGAGGCTAGCCTATTCTTTTCACTTTAAATGCATAGACTGACTTCTCTTTTTCTAACTGAACCCTGACTATAATATAAGCCCTCCTCTAATGAAATTGTCTAAGGCCAAAGACAAAATATGGCCTTATTCCTTATAATGGTGGACTGTCCTGTCTCTCCTATCCTTCAAATCCGTCCAAGTCAGCCTCCACACAACATTTCCTGCTCCTGAGCCCCCCACTAAATCCATGTTTCTTAACTCTTCAAGTGGTGGTAGCCCACAGAGAACATCGCTCAGTTTCAATTTTGTTCCTTTTTGTATTGTTCTTTCTTTTAAATCACATTTGTCTCTTTAGTAACCATGGTAAGCTCCAAGAGAACCAATCTCTTTAAAATTTCTTTTCTTCTGATTCCTTCACAGAGGCAACACGGCATGATATATATATAATAGAATTTCAAAAGAAAAAAAAGAAAGAAAGGAAAAAACCCTCTGTGGTTTTCTTTTCTAATTGTGAAAGTTGTATATGCTTATTATACATATATATATAAGAAATTAACCAGGTGGCTTAGTGGTAAAGAATTCACCTGCCAAGCAGAAGGTGTGGGTTTGCTCCTTGGGTTGGGAAGATCCTCTGGAGAAGGAAATAGCAACCCACTCTGGTGTTCTTGCCTGGAGAATCCCATGGACAGAGGAGCCTGGTGGGTTACAGTCCATAGGGTCGCAGAGTCAGACACGATTTAGCAACTAAACCACAAGCAATAAGAAAGTGACATAATCGATGTGTGTCGGCTGTTAAGATGTCCGCTCCCACGAAAGAGGGGTGGGCATTTTTATTGGATTCAAACTGGGGAGGAGCAGCGGGATGGCTGGGCCTGGGCCCGGCCCCGGCCCCCGCCCAGGGTGGGCCCTGCGGGATAGGAGGGCGAGGAGGCCCCTCAGCGCCCGCAGCAGCAGCAGTGGTGCCAGCCGCCCAGCCGTGTCCCGCTCTGTGCGGCCCCGGGGACCGCAGCCCCCCAGGCTCCTCCGTCCATGGGACTCTCCAGGCAAGAACACTGGAGTGGGTGCCATGCCCTCCTCCAGGGGGCCTTCCCCACCCAGGGATCAAACCCGGGTCTCCTACGTCCCAGGCAGATTCTTTACCATTTGAGCCACCAGGGAAGACCCACAACAGAAGCACCCACAGTTACTGCTCCGCAGGGCCTCTGAGAACCTCCGACCTGGGAAGATAACCAAGGGTCGGAGAACAGGGACTGAGCCCGCCCAGAGACCAGTGTTGGGGAAAGGGGAGCAGGCCGAGGTGCAGCCAGGGTTAGACTGACCTCCTCGGCAGCCTGGGGGCTGCGGCTCTTGGCCTCCTGGGTGGCGCTTTCCCCAGGCCTTTGGCTGCACCCCGCAGCCTCCTGGGTGCCCCTTCCCTGGGGCCCTTGGCTTCGGCCCGCGGCCTCCTGGGTGCCCCTTCCCCGGGGCCCTTGGCTTCGGCCCGCGGCCTCATGGGCGGCAGCTTCCCTGGAGCTCTCTGCAGCCTGGCTCTGGGGCCGCCTCCACCAGACACCCGCTGTGGGTGGCAGAGACAGAGTGCTCTCTGGCTGGGGCTTCTAGGGCCTTCTGGGGGCTTCCGGGGCCTTCCCCGCCTGCTGCCTAGCCCGGTCTGCGGGCTGCCTGGCCCGATCCTCCACCTGGCCCCCAAGTCCAGGGGAAAAGCGGAGGAAGGAGGAGTCTGCAAACAGGCACTCAGAAGGCGTGTGCCGGATGCAAGCCCGAAGGGACTGCGCCTGTCTCAGGGGGGCATCACTAGAGGATTCGGTCCCTCACTCCGCTCCACCCAGTTTCTGCTCGAGAGTCCCCTCCCTGGTGCTGCCAGGTCCGGTCTGGGGCTCACCCCAGCGGGTGGGCTCTGAGGTCCCAGACCCTGGCCTCCTGCCTGCCTGGCATGGTTCCTCCGGCCCTGGGGCCCCGGTCAGGCTCCAAGCGGAGGCCGTGGCTTTGCACGCGGTCATCAGTAGGCAAGGAGGTGAGGCACCACTAGGCAGCAGACACTGTTCCTAATTTTCCAATTCAGAAAGAATCACTAGTAACGTACCAGTTAATAAGAACCATTTTATTCATGAGTAGTTAAGTATAAGCTGAATTAGGAATAGGAATAAAGTGTTGTGTATCATTTTTTTCTACAAACATCATGAAACAGTTTGCTGTCGTTAAAATTTTCACATGCACGTTGAGATGGCTTTGTAGCACTTTATTGTACACATGTGCCATCGGTGAGCAATTCCCCTATTCCTGAATATCTAGGTTGTTTCTAGAATTTTTTACTATAAATAATGCTGCAACAAAAATAATAGCACAAAAATCTTCACAAAAAAATTATCAGCATATTATTTCTTTAAGATTAAAGATATTTAGGGGTTATCTATTAAAAATGAATAGCCTTATAAGTGGCGTGCAGAGAGCTATGAGAATTCAGAGAAGAATGCAAAGAAGTCATTGGTATAGTGTGACTTTCCTCCAGTACTGATTTAGTAAATAATAAGCAGACGGGCAAGTGAGTGAGCAAAGCAGGGCTGCTGTGAATCCATGTCTCGTATGGCACGTAAATAGAGCAGTCAGATGCTGGACTTAGGAGTGTGCTCGCTACCAACACGTGTCATTTATATCTGCGTGGCTAGTTTTACTCTATCCTGAATCTGCTATTGGTTTTGAAGCTTCTCTTGCATAAAAGGCTGACCAAAGTCTAGTACATATTAGCACTCTCAAGTATAGAGTGCAGTCAAGGCCATCACTTCACCACTCATTTCCATTTAGGAACAAAGCCCTTTAAACTCAGTGAAGTCCAGACGAGGGGCGATACTGAGGGCCCCCAACTGCCAGGTCGGTGGTCTTCCTGGGAAGAGCAGGCCGCCTGCAGGGGGGCGGCCCCACAGTGTGTCGATGGGCTAAGGCAGACGTTCTGCGCTAAATAGAGCCATTTTGAAGCTGAGTCATCTTAGGAGCCTGCTCTCTGGACTATAACCTGGATGAGCAAATGTGATGAGCTCATTTCTCAGCTGAAGGAGCTGCAGTGAGTAAACAAAGATTGCTGTTTCCAAGTTAGCCCTGGGCAGCCGGTTCCTAGAATTGGCATTGAGCCTATCAGACACTGATAGTTTCTTTTTACCATATTGCTGCTTTTAAAAATGGAAAGCCACATCAAATACCCAATATAATATAGGGGGAAATAAAGGTCAAGTTGCATATAATAAAGGAATCAATTTGTTCTGCTGACAGTCCCTAGAACTTCAGCACTCAGCACGTTCAGAGGGAGCTGTGTGATGGAAAGCACCAGAGGGGAAGCTTCTTCAAAGTTGCAGCTGATCTGATGAGCAAGATTTCTTTGAAAAAATTGTTCCAGAAGGAAATCTTGAAGGAAGCAAAACACAGCAAAAAACAATGTTGGTCCAGGTAACAAAGTAAGCGTTCACCTTGCAGAAGCTTGTAGACACCCTTCCCTTTTCTTTGGCATGAGTGATTAATGGCTGGTTTGGCCCATAGTTTGTCATCCCACACGCTGGGCTTTTGGCACGCTGATGTACGTGCAGCCAACACAGGTCTCACTGGGGCGCTGGGTCTTGACGGGAATAGTGCACATATTCCCCTGGAGCACCATTCTGGGTGACCTAGGAGCAGAGGCATGGTAGAGCTTCCAAAATGCCTGAGCAACGGGCCAGGGGTGAGAAGGTCACTCTCGAAGACAATGACAGGAAATCTTATAAATGTGAATTAGCACGAATCTGGCACTGCTTTAAGTACCTTGCATCTATTAACTCATTTAGTTCTCACAACAACCACAAAGAGAGCCTCGATTAGGATATCCTAAAGGTGAGGAAACTAGCTCATAGGTAGAACCCGAGGAATCTTCCCAAGTCACAGAGCTGAAGTTTCTGGGATGCGGCATAACACCTTTTCCTTAAAAATCTCGCTGAGGACTTCCTGTCAGCTTTACCAGTCTGGCTTCAAGCATCTCCTGTCTCAAGCCCTGTTACTACACAGAGCATCCTGTCTATTCTAGGCACTCAGATGCTGTGCCATCTTCGAAATTTGTTTTGTCTTACCACATCCACGTCTATCTGACATATTCCTTCATTCCTTCACTCCTTGGCAAGTTTCAACTTCAAAGTTCCTCTGAAATACCTCCAATTTCCAAAGTGGCCCTGGATGTCTCCTTTGCAGAAGAGAATAATTTTTCTCTCCTCCATTCTCCAGGAGCCTTTCTTCCTTGCTGTGATTAGCACTTACCATGTTGTATTATTTGTCATTTTTAATTTTAAGTGGCATTCCTTCAGAACAGGAGCGAGAACAATGCGCTACTCATTTTTCAAAAGAGCCTCCACCTGAGGAAGAATGTGGGATTCAAATATGTACTTTATAGGCTTATGCTGAGTTAATAATAGCAAATAAATGGTTAGCAGCATAAATAGATTACCAAACACCAGAAGAGTGGGAACATTATCAGACAAATTAGGGACAAATCATGCTTATTTACTTACAGATAATATCAGTCTTCCCTGCAGCTCAGACTGTAAAGAATCCGCCTGCAATGCAGGAGACACAGGTTTGATCCCTGGGTTAGGAAGGTCCCTTGGAGAAGGGTATGGCAATCTACTTCAGTGTTCTTGCCTAGAAAGTTCCATGGACAGAGGAGCCTGGTGGACTGCAGTCCGTGGGGTCCAAAAGAGTCAGACGCAGCTGAGTGACTGAGCCACTACTTACGGTAAATCTGTGATTCTCATCTAATTACTTTGTTTTCTGGTTCAGTTGCTCAGTTGTGTCCAACTCTTTGCGGCCCTATGGACTGTCGCCCACTATCTCCTGAAATTTGCTCAAACTCAAGTCCATTGAGT
>SJYQ01002895.1:415789-429296 GCA_006410935.1 Redunca redunca | reverse complement strand
GAACAGAGGAGCCTGCTAGGCTGTGGTCCATGGGGTCACTAAGAGTTGGACACAACTGAACGACTTCACTTTCACTTTTCACTTTGATGCATTGGAGAAGGAAATGGCAACCCACTCCAATGTTCTTGCCTGGAGAATCCCAGGGACGGGGGAGCCTGGTGGGCTGCCGTCTATGGGGTCACACAGAGTTGGACATGACTGAAGCGACTTAGCAGCAGCGGCAACAGCATATATATATATTAATTAAGGGGTTCCCTAGTGGCTCAGATGGTAAAGAATCTGCCTACAATTCAGGAGACCCAGGTTGGATCTCTGGTCAGAAATATTCCCTGGAGAAGGGAATGGCAACTCACTCCAGTATTCTTGCCTGAAGAATCCCATGGACAGAGGAGCCTGGCGGGGTTCAGTCCAGGGAGTCACAATAGAGTTGGACATGACGGGGAGACCACACATGCTAGCAAAGTAATGCTCAAATTCTTCAAGCCAGGCTTCAACAGTACATGAACCATGAACTTCTAGTTGTTCAAGCTGGTTTTAGGAAAGGCAGAGGAACCAGAGATCAAGTTGCCGACATCTGTTGGATCATTGAAAAAGCAAGAAGTTCCAGAAAAACATATATATCTGCTTTATTGACTATGCCAAAGCCTTTGACTGTGTGGATCAACAAACTGGAAAATTCTTTAAGAAATGGGAATACCAAACCACCTGACCTGCCTCCTGAGAAATCTGTATGCAGGTCAAGAAGCAACAGTTAGAACTGGACATGAAACAACAGACTGGTTCCAAATAGGGAAAGGAGTCCGTCAAGGCTGCATATTGTCACCCTGCTTATTTAACTTCTATGCAGAGTACATCATGCTAAATGCTGGGCTGGATGAGGCACAAGCTGGAATTATGATTGCCAGGAGAAATATCAATAACCTCAGATATGCAGATGACACCACCCTTATGGCAGAAAGTGAAGAATTAAAGAGTCTCTTGAAGAAAGTAAAAGAGAGTGAAAAAGCTGGCTTAAAAATCAGCATTTAGATCATGGCATCCAGTCCCATCACTTCATGGCAAATAGCTGAGGAAACAATGGAAACAGTGACAGACTTTATTTTCTTGAGCTCCAAAATCACTGCAGATGGTGACTGCAGCCATGAAATTAAAGGAAGAAAAGCTATGACCAACGTAGACAGCATGCTAAAAGCAAAGGCATTGCTTTGCCAACTAAGGTCCGTCTAGTCAAAGCTATGGTTTTTCCTGTAGTCATGTATGGATGTGAGAGTTGGACTATAAAGAAGGCTGAGTGCCGAAGAATTGATGCTTTTGAACTGTGGTGTTGGAGAAGACTCTTGAGAGTTCCTTGGACTGCAAGGAGATCCAAGCAGTCCATCCTAAAGGAAATCAGTCTTGAGTGTGCATTGGAAGGACTGATGCTGAAGCTGAAACTCCAATACTTTGGCCAGCTGATGAGAAGAACTGACTCACTGGTAAAGACCCTGATACTGGGAAAGATTGAAGGCGGGAGAAGAAGGGGACAACAGAGGATGAGATGGCTGGATGGCATCACCGACTTGATGGACATGAGTTTGAGTCAACTCCGGGAGTTGGTGATGGACAGGGAGGCCTGGCGTGCTGCAGTCCATGGAGTTGCAAAGAGTCGGACACAACTGAGCGACTGAACTGAATTGAACTGATATCATCTTACGGAAGAACCCAACTGAAATTTTTGGTCAAGCTAATATTAAATGACATAGTCTGTTAACAAAACATTTCTTTAAGTAAAAGCAGATGTAAATTATCTTACTGTATTACAGGAAAATCAAGGACACTTTATATGTGGTTCAGCTAAATTTTAGTTATGAGTTGATTTTCTGGAATATGTATTGCTGAAAGATTTCCACTGTTTCCTCGGTCTTTTGCTCTGATGATGTGTCTTGTAAGAAAGAGAACAAAGGAGGAAAACTAATCGCATGATTTCATAGAGGCTCAGCCACAGTGGGCGTCCCCGTGGCTCAGCGGGCAAAGAAGCTGCCCGCAGTGCAGAGCCCTGGGCTCCATCCCCGGGTCGGGAGGATCCCCTGGAGAAGGGAGAGGCTGCCCACCCCAGGATTCCCGGGCTTCCCTAGTGGGTCAGCAGGCAAAGAAGCTGCCCGCAGTGCGGAGCCCTGGGCTCCATCCCCGGGTCGGGAAGATCCCCCGGAGAAGGGAGAGGCTGCCCACCCCAGGATTCTGGCCTGGAGAATTCCATGGACTGTAGAGTCCATGGGGTCGCAAAGAGTCGGACACGACTGAGTGGCTTTCACTAACCACAGAGCACTCTTCCAATTCCTGCTGCCTGGAAAATTTCAAAAGCTGATACCATTGTAAAAAAGCAGTTTTGTGCAGATAATTTGTAGAATTTATTCATGGAATTCTGATGGTTACTAGGGTGGATTATGGGGTGGGGAGGAGTTGGTGAAGCTGGAGATTGTCCCCACGTGAGAATCCGGCACTGAGGTTGGGACTTAGCTGTGGTGGGGAGTTGGGGAACGTTTCAAAGATGCTAAGCATATGGGCATTTACTGCCGCATAAATATCACTACTGAGAAAAGTCAGTCTTGTGAATGGTTTAGAAGAACGGTCAGCCCACATCCTCTGTGGAGGGCCACGTGGTAAATATTTTAATGTTCTGGAACACATGCTCAACTTGTGGGGGCAACTCTGGGGGCCCCAGTAGTGCACATGCCACTGAGGAACTGCTTGAGGAATGAGTGTGGCTGTGTTCCAATAAAACTTTATTAAAACAAACAGTGGGCCAGATTTGACCTGAGGGCCATAGTTTTGGGACCTCAGCTTAGGACCATAAGTGAACAAAATGTCTGCTACTGAAGAGGATAGCTTGTCTCCCTGCCACTGAGTGTGACTCTCTTAAAGACCGCTGAATAAAAAGATACCGGTCAGGGTTCAAAGAAGAGCTTCTCTGATTAGAATTCCCAGAAGTTCTACTCTGAAGAAAGATATCAAGCCAGGTGCTGGAAGTCAATATAAGAATGAAGAAGAGAGGTCTAAAGTCCATGAAAAAAGTGTTGGGAAGCAGGGAGAGAGGCAGCTTTCCCCTTGAGGCTTCAGAGCCTGGGGCCCGGACTGGCTGTAGGCATCGGGAGACGCAGAGCACGGCCCGTGATCTCAGGCCTGGAGACCTGCTCAGGGCTCCAGAAGGAGAAACCCGGAGGCCGCTGAGGGAGCCTCCCCCGCTGGCTGCAGTGCCATCTGCAGTCGGCCCCAGGACCAGACCGGATGGAGGCCAGGGAAACTGGTGGGGCTTAAGCATTTGGTAGAGTACGAGGTCAGTGTGACTTAACCACGTTAGACACGTGTTGTGTAGATTCATCGGTCACTGTATTTTTATACTTACCTTTCTTTTACTTCTAAGTGTTTTCCTTGTGTTTTCTTTTAAAGATTCTTCTGGAAAAGCCTCATCTCATCTTCCCTAGACAGAGTTTTCCTAGTCTTCTCTCAGTGGTAGTGCCAACAGCCCTGGCCTGCACTCAGGCCCGTGGGCTTCTAGCCGGGAGAACTGCAGCAGGCTCACCGCGGGGCTGGCTGCCTCCAGCTGGAGCCCTGCATGGCCTCCTCGGCTCCGCGGTCTGTCTCGCTGGTCAGATCTGACCAGGTCACTTCTTGCTTCCGGACTTTCAGCGGCTCCTCACTATGTTCAGAAAAGAACTCAAAGGTCTTCAAGAGACAGAGGCGCCTCGCTACTCTGCGTCTGTCCGCTTCTCCAGGATCCCTTTGCCGCTGACCACTCTGAAACTCCTTGAGAGCAACTTCCAGTGATTTTTAGTTTCTTCCCATGCTGAGCTCTTTCTGGCTTGTCTGCCTGACTCTCATCATCATTTAAGACTCAGACCCTCCTGGTCTCTCACAACCTGTGCACGTATCTCTCATTGTGCTAAAGCACGGCTGCCTTCCCTTCGCCTCCAGGGGCCCGTGAGGGGGTCCTCCGCTCTTGACGTCTGCAGCACTGCTGCTGTTGTTGAGCTGCCAAGTCAGGTCCAGCTCTTTGCAGCCCGAGGGACTGTAGCCTGCCCGGTTCCTCTGTCCGTGGGATTCTCCAGGCAGGATACTGCAGTGGGTTGCCATTTCCTCTTCCAGGGGATCTTCCAACCCAGGGATCGTACTCGCGTCTCCTGCACGGGCGCGTAGATTCTTTCTGCTGGGCCATCAGGAAAGCATGCGCATAGCACAAGGCCTGGCATACGCTATACGTGTTTTTCAAGTAAATTACAAATGTGTCTGTGATGACTAGGTGAGCAGAATGTTCTTATGGATGAGATTCACAACAGGGAAGAAAAAAGAAGTCAAAACTTGGAACAGAGAAAATGGATCAAGCTTGGATACTAATTGCTTTCAGTCCAGGATGGTTCTGGATAACGATAGATGCAGGGTATACAAGTAAATAGAATACCAGTCATTCCACCTAGCTTCTTCCTAATTTGTTTTTTGGAAAACAAATGCATTTAACATAAGAGTTTGTATGTTGCAGTCTAAGGAGATTTTTGGCATCTGTATTAGTTCTGAAGAACGTACCTTTAATTTTTCCTGCTTTAATTAATGCTGTTAACTTCTAAAGATAATCTCTGCTCTTGGGTCTGCAGGCATTCAACATAATTTGGGCATTTTAATGTACAGAAAAAAATGTATATGAACACATTTCAGAAAGCCGAATCCTTAAGCCTTTTCTGCTTATCTGTAGCACTCTGCTTATCTGAGGCTGTTGCCACGCTAGCTCATTACCATGGTGATAAATAGCTATCCCTAAAGTTCCCTGTGTAATTCAATAAAAATATCAATAATGACTATTTTTATCAGTTACGCCTGACACCATGCTAAGCCCTTCACTCGCCTTAGCCCGATTAGTCACAAGCGCTGTATCTAGGCACGGAGGCCCACGGCCACCCAGCGGCAGGGCCAGGGTTCTGACCCCAGCGACTCTGCTCCACGTCTTCGCACCACGCCTCTGTTCTCACCGATTAATTCCTCTAGGTCGCTCAGATGCCTTTCAGTGGGATCTGCACACCTACTGGAAAGAGCGCGATCCGGTAACCCCAGCCCTCCCCTGACTGAAGTCAGGTCCTCACTTCAAGCTCAGGCTCAAAGTGGAGACTCTCTTATGCAATTTCTGGCGGCAGGCAGGTGAAAGAAAGGATGCCCGGCCGTTTCCTTTGTTGGGAGAGCCACATCAAGCAGGTGGGCGGAGGCGGGCTGCCTCTCGGACGCGGTTCCGCGCAGCCCAGGCCTCCTCGCTTGCAGAGCAGCCCCGCTGCGCGCCGTGATCCCGCCTGGGGGCGGGAATGGGGCGGCCCGCGGCACACCCAGGGTGCGCCTCCGGGCCAGCCTCCACGCCAGGGAAGAGCTCAGGGCTTAGCGAGGCAGAGGCAGCCGCTGTGGTGTTTGGCTTTTCTTAAAAGAGCACTGTATAAAATGTACAACAATAGCCCACAGCTTGTTTTAAACTGCTTGCTTCTGACAGTTTATTAGCACGTGATTAGAGCTGAAAACTGAGAAGCGAATCCTTCTTCAGTTGCTGACCTGCAGTGTAAAATGCAATCAGGTGACCTCCCGAGGAGGCCTCCCAGGTGGCGCTAGTGGTAAAATACCCACCTGCCAATTCAGGAGACCTGGGTTCGATCCCTGGGTCAGGAAGATCCCCTGGAGAAGGAAATGGCAGCCCTCTCCAGTGCTGTTGCCTGGAGAGTCCCACGGGCAGAAGAGAGTTACAGTCCATAGGGCCGCAAAGAGCCGGACACGACTGTAGTGACCGCACACACACACACGCCTTTCCCAGAACCAACCAGACACAGGGTGTAAGCGTCTAGTAGCGGCCCAGCATGGGCTTTGTGCTTTGGATCAAAAGAGTACTGAGGACAAGGTTTCAGCTTAATCTGTGCAATACACAAGTGAAAGTAATTCATTTCAGTGCTGAAGCGGCTTGTGGAAACGCCGGCATTTGAGAAGACAAGTAGATGAATGACAGCTAGGCTGCTTGGCTGCAGTGCACAGTTGCTCTGACTGCCCACAACCTGCTTATGTTTGTCTAATAACACCATGCGGATTTTGCTCCCAGGAATCGTGCATTGCCCCTACTCTAAGGCCGTTTAGTTTGGGTGATGACTAAGACAGGAATGGCCACGTAACTGACTATAGTCCATGAAACTTAAGAAAGAAATGGTGGATTGCCTGGAGCCGAAGCCAGCCTGAAACGTGAGCTATTCGGTTGGGTTAAACAAACTCATGTTTCCTAAGCCAGTTTGCGTCGGGTGGCTTGCTACTTGCAGCCAGAAGTCTCCTAACTTGGCTTTTTCTACTTCTAGCTGGAGTATGGGAGACTTCTGCTTCTAAGTAGAGTGCAGTGGATGCTCCCAAGGCAACAACTTGACGTAAGAAGCTGTGAATTTCATATTTCTGAATGCACGAGAGAGCTATAGAAGTAACAGCGGTGAGATTCACTCTAGAGAGGGAAGTACGCTGACCCCTTGCAGTCATGTTTCAACCCGAGTCATCTCCTGGTGCGGGCGCGACCGCACACTAGTCTCGCTGACTCAGCAGGACTCTGCTGGGGTGAGGGTAACCACCTACGCTTTCAGCAGTTCAATGCGACCGATGTGGCGATTCAGAAACTTGAAGGAACTCAAACACATGCTTTTCCCACACAAGTTCTGGAGCTGCAGGCGAGCTAAGCTAAAAGCTTCACTTTAAAATGCAGAGTAAAGTACCTAGAGTTTCTCGGTGCTTAGGAACCAAGATCTGCCGGTGAGAGAGCATTCATCAACAACAATATGTGTCCGGAATTCAAGGCATTTGCTCTGGGGGATGGATATATTGCCTGAAACTTGTAAAGAGGAGAGATGGAAACCATTTACTGCTCTGGGGCTCAGAAGACAGAATCCTATCAGGGTTCTATTAAAAAAAATCTGGGAGATTTATGCCCTTCAAACAGTAAAAATTAGAAATGGCCTGTATATTATAAGTATTGCAGTCTAGTTTTGTCCATAGTGAATTTCTAGATGGATTAAGACGATATTTCACTGCATTTGCTTAATTGTGGAGAGAGCACCCTATGGTGAAAAAAAAGTGATCTGGACCTTCTATGATTTTTTTTAATTGAAATATAGTTGATTTTCAATATTGTGTTAGTTTCAGGTATACGGCAAAAGTCATTGTTATATATATTCATATTATTTTCCATCATAAGTTATTACAAGATCTTGAATATAGTTCCCCATGCTGTGGTGTAAACCCTTGTTGCTTCCCTATTTTACGTATAGAGGTTTGTGTCTGCTAATTCCTTAGTCCTAATTTGCCCCCTCTCCATATTTCCCTTCAGTTCAGTTCAGTTCAGTTCAGTCGCTCAGTCGTGTCCGACTCTTTGTGACCCCATGAGTCACAGCACACCAGGCCTCCCGGTCCATCACCAACTCCTGGAGTTCACTCAGACTCACGTCCATCGAGTCAGTGATGCCATCCAGCCAGTGATGCCATCCAGCCATCTCATCCTCGGTCGTCCCCTTCTCCTCCTGCCCCCAATCCCTCCCAGCATCAGAGTCTTTTCCAATGAGTCAACTCTTCGCATGAGGTGGCCAAAGTACTGGAGCTTCAGCCTCAGCATCAGTCCTTAGTTATATTCCCCTTAGTTATCCACGGATTTGTTTCCTGTCCTGTGAGTCTAGTTATGTTTTGTACGTAGATTCATTTGTATGTTATTTAGATTCCACATATAAGTGACCTCATGCAATGTTTGTCTTTCTCTGACTTGACTTAATATGATAGTCTCTAAGTCCATCTATGTCGCTGCAAAAGGTAATGCTTCATTGTTTTTTATGGCTGAGTGATATTCCATTACACACACACACGCACACACACACACACATACACTCACACCATTTCCTAAACCCACCATCTGTCAAGGGACACTGGGAGTGTCTCTGTGTCTTTGCTGTTTTAAATAGTGCTGTGAACATTGGAGTGAATATATCTTTGGGGATTAGAGTTTTTGTCCTTCTCATATATGTATATCCAGGAGTGGAATTGCTTGTGCTTATGGTAGCTGTGTTTTTAGTTAAAAAAGGAACTTCCATGCTATTTTCCATACTGGTTGTTCCAATTTACATTCCCACCAACAGCATGGTGTTTTTTCTCCACATCCTCTCCAGCATTTACTATTTGTGGACTTTTTGATGATGGTCTTTCTGACCAGTATGAGGTGATGCCTCATTGTGGTTTTGATTTGCATTTCTCTGATAATTAGCTGTGTTGAGCATCTTTTCATGTGCCTGTTAGCCATCTGAATATCTTCTTTGGAGAAATGTCTATTAAGGTCTTCTGCCAAAAATTGGATTTTATGTTTCTTGGTATTGAGTTGTATAAGATGTTTGTGTATTTTGGATATTAACCACTTGTCAGTCATAGCATTTGCAAATATTTTCTCCCATTCCATAGGTCATTTGTTCATTTTGTTGATGGTTCCCTTTGCTGTGTAAAAGCTTTTAAGTGTGGTCCTGTCCCACTTATTTATTTTTGCTTTTATTTTTTTTGCCTTTAAAGTCTGATCTAAGAAAATATAGCTATGATTTATGTCCTAGAATGTTTTGCCTGTGCTCTTTTCTAGGGGTTTTATGGTGTCATGTTTTATATTTATGTCTTTGAATCCTTTTGAGCTTATTTTTGCATATGATGTGAGGGAGTGTTCTAACTTCACCATTTTACACATAGCTGTCCAGCTTTCCCAACACTATTTGTTGAAGAGATTGTCTTTTCTTCACTGTATATTCATGCCTCCTTTGTCATGGGTTAACTGACCATAGGTGTGTGGGTTTCCTTCTGGGTTCTCTACTCTGTACCACTTACCTACATGCCTGTTTGTGCCAATACCATGCTGTTTTGATTACTATAGCTTTGTAATCTAGCTTTGGGTCTGAAATCTGGAAGGGTTATGCCTCTAGCTTTGTTCTTTTCTCTCAGGATTGCTTTGGCAATTCTGGGTCTTTGTGGTTCTGTACAAACCTTAGGATTATATCTTCTAGTTCTATGGAAAAAAGTATCTGCCTATTTTGATAGAGATCATATTAAATCTACAGATAGTTTGGGAAGTAGTATGCCCATTTTAACGGTATTAATTTTTCCAATCTAAGAGCATGGAATATCTTTCCAGTTCTCTGACTCATCTTCATTTCATGTTATCAGTGCTTTATAGTTTTCATATAGGACTTGACTGCCTTGGTGAAGTTTATTCCTAGGTAATTTTTTTGACATGATTTTAAAGGGAGTATTGTTTTTTAACTTTCTATTTCCAATATTTCATTGCTTGTGTAAAGAAATGCAACATATTCCGTATATGAATCTTGCATTCTGCTGCCTCGCTGAATTTCTTAATTAGTTACAATAGATTTTGTGTGGAGTCTCCAGAGTTCTCTATATGGAGTATCATGTCATCTGCAGTTAATGACGATTTTACCTCTTCTCTTCCCGTTTGGATACCTTTTACTTCCTATTTCATTGCTGTGGCTGGAACTTCCAACACTGTGTTGAACAAAAGTGGTGAGAGTGAGCATCCTTGTCTTCTTCCTGAATTTAGCAGGAAGGCTTTCGGCTTTTAGCCCTGAGAATTATTCTGGCTGTGAGTTTGTCATAAATGACTTTTATTATGTAGAGATACGTTCCCTCTGTACCTACATTGCTTAGAGTTTTTATCATGAATGAATGTTGAATTTTATCAAATGCTTTTTTACATTTATTGGGATGATCCTATGGTTTCATCTTTTCTTTATTAATGTGGTATATAACATTGATTTGTGTATCTTGAACAATCTATGATCATTCTATTCATTATATCTGGCGTACAATTAAAAATTAATAGCACCGTGAAGAGACAAGGTAATAGGACCAGTGGTTAAGAGACATAAACACACATGCAATCCTCTGATGAGCAAGGTAACAGAGTTAGTATACAAAGTGTTTAAAATAACTACATGCAATATATTAAGGAAACTAGAGGAAAGGGCCAAATACATAAACCATATCTCAAAAAATAAAGTAACCATCCTAGAACTAGACAGTAACAACAAAAACAAACCTGAAATTTGTCTGGATACAATAGAACGCAGATTTAGTTAAAGCCGATCAGAAGAGAAGATGCAACCTGCCACACAGATGTAAAGAGATGGAAAGAACAGAACAGAGTGCAAAAGAGGCATGAAACACACTCTAAAATGCTGATAAACAGCACGCACCATACGCGTGAAAGGAATCCTAAAGGGAGAATGCATAACAGTGCAGCAGTAGTGTTTAATAAGATGATGATTTAAAACTTTCAAAATTAAAAAAAATAATTTTTTAATAAGATGTTAGATATGAACCCAATCCAAAGATTCAAGAATTTAGCAAGTCCAAAGTAGGAAAAAAATAGTTATAAGCATATACAATTAATCTGTTAAAACCAAACAAAACTAAAAAGGAAAATAATCTTAAAAGCATTCAGAGAAGAAAGCCACATTGCTTTCAAAGGAAATAAAGTTAGATCGTTAACTGACTTCTTTACAAACACAACAGAAGTCAGAAACAGTGGAATGATATCTTTAAAATGCTAAATGAAAATAACTGCCACACAAGAATTATGTATTCTGAAAGAATATCCTTTAGAATAGCATGAATGTTTTCAGACAAAGACTGAGAGAAATTTTCTTCAATCAGCTTTTAGTAAAAAAATAAAAAGCAAAAACTTAGAATTTATCAGGCAGAAAGATGATCAAAAATGGAAGTGTAGGAAGGAATAAAAAGGCGGAAAGAATAAAAGATAAACATATTGATAAATATATGAATATATGCATGTTCATCATGTATGAACATTGAATGTGGAGTTTCATTTATGCGTAGAACTCAAATGCATCACAGCAATAAAGGAGTTTAAAGTCTCGAAGTAGTAACAGTGCTGCTGCTGCTGCTGCTGCTAAGTCGCTTCAGTCGTGTCCGACTCTGTGCAACCCCATAGACGGCAGCCCACAAGGCTCCCCCGTCCCTGGATTCTCCAGGCAAGAACACTGGAGTGGGCTACAGAGTGGTAAATGTAAGAAACGGAATTGAACTATATAATTCAAGAGTATTTTTTGTAGTATCTATGGCTACTGGTAACAGAAGAGTATAAGAATGCATGATGAAAGTTAACAGAAAATGTTGAATATGAACCTAAAAGAAGTCAAGAATAGAGGAACAGTGAACAAATGGGGAAAATGGGAAATGAATAACAGGATGTTAGACATGAATCCAACTATTACAAGAAATTGCAGCTAACTACTTGCTGGAAAGTTGCTCAGTCATGTCCAACTCTCTGTGACCTCATAGACTGTAGGACACCAGTCTTCCTGTCCTTCACCAACTCCCAGAGTTTACTCCAACTCACGTCCACTGAGGCAGTGATGCCATCCAATCATCTCATCCTCTGTCGTCCCCTTCTCCTGCCTTCCATCTTTTCCAGCATCAGTGACTTTTCCAGTGAATCAGCTCTTCCCATCAGGTGGTCAAAGTATTGGAGCTTCACCTTCAGCATCAGTCCTTCCAAGGGACTCAAGTTTCTCCAGCACCACAGTTCAAAAGCATCAGTTCTCTGGTTCTCTGCCTTCTTTACGGTCCAATCTCACGTTCATACACGACTATTGGAAAAGCCAGCTTTCACTATGCATATGGACCTTTGTTGGCCTATAGATGTCTCTGCTTTTTAAAAACCTTACTAGGTTTGTCATAGCTTCTCTTTCGAGGAGCAGGTGTCTTTTAACTTCATGGCTACAGTCACCATCCACAATGATTTTGGAGCCCAAGAAAATAAAATCTGCCATTGTTTCCATTGTTTTCTCATCTATTTGCCATGAAGTGATGGGACCGGATGCCATGATCTTAGTTTGTTGAATGTTGAGCTTTACGCCAGCTTTTTCACTCTCCTCTTTCGCTTTCATCAGGAGGCTCTTTAGCGCCTCTTCACTTTCTGCCATAAGGGTGCTGTCATCTGCATATCTGAGGTTGTTGACATTTCTCCCGGCAACCTTGATTTCAGCTTGTGCTTCATTCAGCCCAGCATTTTGCGTGATGTACTCTGCATATAATTTAAATAAGCAGGGTGACAATATAGTCTTGACGTCCTCCTTTCCTAATTTTGAACCAGTCTTTTGTCCTATGTCCGGTTCAAACTGTTCCTTCTTGACCTGCATGCAGGTTTCTCCGGCGTTCCCTGCACGTCACGGCTCCTGGCGTGACTGAATTACGCAAGCCCCTTTGCCATGACAAGGCTGTGATCCCTGAAGGAGCATTGTATTTTATACCTAAACATATATGTGTCAGTTATAGCTCACCAAAGCTGGAAAGAAAATGAGAGAGAGAAAAATATATATGCTCGTCTCATGTAACCTACACTATGATTAAAAACAGTAAAAGAAATTCCCACTCACCCTTCAGGGAGATCCTCATATGGGAACTATCCTTTGATTTGGATCTGGAAGCATTAGTAAAACAGACTCAAGAGCCTGTTGCCTGAGCTACTAGGATTTTCCACCGGGGATATTGTGAGTGGAGTTCCTGGTTGGGCCCAGGGTCCTACAAGAAGATGACACTGTGGCTTCCAACTCCCTGAGCCCACGGTGCACAGTTTCAATAGCAAAGCAAATTACAGTTTGTTGACCCCCTCGTATGCCCGACTTTAAGAAAATTTCTACTTCAAAGAACTATAGCAATTACCTATTTGTTTCATGGTAGTTGTCCTAAGTATACACACTAAGAGACTTTTCAAATGATGCTCTATGCATGTGCTTAACATACGGACTGTGGCATCCCCCACTGTTGATTTATCCAAGCAGTGAAGCAGTATGAAAGTCAGTACAGGGCAGCTGGTAGGAACGTGTGTTTTGGCATCACCACACCAATGTTTGAATATTTGCTTTGCATTACTTATAATCTAACTTATTTCTCCTCAAATCTTTTTTGCCTTGCTTATTTTATAAGGAGAATTTGGGCCTTGGTGAGGTACATCATGAGATACGCTGGACTGGAAGAAACACACGCTGGAATCAAGATTGCTGGGAGAAATATCAATCACCTCAGATATGCAGATGGCACCATCCTTATGGCAGAAAGTGAAGAGGAGCTAAAAAGCCTCTTGATGAAAGTGAAAGAGGAGAGTGAAAAAGTTGGCTTAAAGCTCAACATGCAGAAAATGAAGATCATGGCATCCAGTCCCATCACTTCATGGGAAATAGATGGGGAAACAGTGGAAACAGTGTCAGACTATTTTTTTGGGGCTCCAAAATCACTGCAGATGGTGACTGCAGCCATGAAATAAAAAGACGCTTACTCCTTTGAAGAAAAGTTATGAGCAACCTAGATAGCATATTCAAAAGCAGAGACATTACTTTGCTGACTAAGGTCTGTCTAGTCAAGGCTATGGTTTTTCCTGTGGTCATGTATGGATGTGAGAGTTGGACTGTGAAGAAGGCTGAGC
>SJYQ01002895.1:393178-414807 GCA_006410935.1 Redunca redunca | reverse complement strand
TTGCCTTCTCCAAAGGCGTAAATGTCTATCAGCTGGTAATTTCCTGAGACACTTTTTTATCTGTGGACGGCCCATGAGAGCTGACGTAAGTACAGCGCCCGCAAGAGAGAAAACAGTGAGGTCTCTGAAGGCAGCTCCATCTTGTAGTTTCATCCAGGGTTAGTCTTTGCATTGGCAAGAAGAGTGTCTCTTGAAGATCTGAGGAGCTTGAAGACTTCACATTTCTGAGTCCTGTCGCGCAGGCATCGAGTCAGTTCTCTCTTGGGTGTAGGGAGAGAGGTGGGCGGGACTCAGGCTGTGCAAGTTTGCTAAGTCCCGTGTGATCCTTTGCACACTCCAATTTGAGCAATCGACCCTGTAAGAGCATCCGCAGCCCTGGAGACAGAAGCCACGTGCGGGCCTGCTGGGAGCAGCGCAGGGGCTCGGGCTGCCTGCCTGGGGACAGGCTGTTTAGGGGAGGCTCGAGCAGCCAGTCCTCACCGGTCGCCTCTGCTCTCCGTATTTATAGCTCCCAGCGTGGTTCCGTGCGGCCGCCAGCTCCTTCATCATTTTAATACTTTTTCTGGACTCTCTGCCCACTGGTAATATTTTTCTGCTCTGAACTGTTTAATTTATTAATGCTTCCCTGAAGAATGCAGTAACTGTTAGTTGCTGCACCCAGGAAAACACACACACACACACACACACACACACACAGCCCTGCCACGAGCCGTCACATTGGAGACCTGAGATGATGCATGCTTGGTGTCTGCACTGCTGCTGCTGCTGCTGCTGAGTCGCTTCAGTCGTGTCTGACTCTGTGCCACCCCACAGACAGCAGCCCACCAGGCTCCGCCGTCCCTGGGATTCTCCAGGCAAGAGTACTGGAGTGGGGTGCCATTGCCTTCTCCGACTTGGTTTCCCACCCTATTTGAAAGCCTAGTGTCCATGTGTGTTAATGGAAATGGGGACACCATCAGCTCCACCCTGTGCACTGTGCTTGGGGGGCAGCTGACGCTGGCCTGCGAGTGTTTTGGCGGCAGCCGTGGGTCTGCTCCCGGTCCAGCTCTCGTCTCTGCTTTGCACCAGCTGGCCTGCACACATTCTGCACGCAGCGCAGCTCCATGAACCGTCAGTCTGGGCTCTAACCCTCTCTCTAAGGCCCGGGGAGAGCTGCCCCTAGTGATATCTCTGTCTTGCTCCCTGGTTCATCCCCGTTGAGTCCCCCCTTCTCAGACCCATGCTTTGTCTCTCTCTCGGTGGGCATCAGCTCCCGGGGAGTCACCCATGACGTGTGCAGTTCAGCTGTGGAGGTGGTTACTCTAGCTGGGTGATTCTGAAGGCTCTGGGAAGGAGCGCAGGCCTCACACACTGGCCTAAAGGGAGCCAGGCCCTCAGCACGATCGCCTCCTGCAGGTCGCTCCTGCAGCCGGAGGAACTCAGCTGGCACACAACAGTCCCCTGAACCCACCAGAACCTGCAAACACCTTCTCAGGGCTGCAGAGGTGGAGAAAAAATTCACATGGGAAACCGTTATTCTTCAGCTTCATTAGGCAGAGAAAAAGCTAACCAACCACACACATTGGCTGCCCCTACCAGCCAGGGCCTGAGCATCTGAGGGCAAACGGCAAGCGGCCTGGCTCATGTAGGCTTTACGAGGTTCAGAGAAACAGCAAGGTTATAAGCCAGAGGGTGCCCACAGGTTTCACTTTGTGCAAAGATGGCATTTTAAAACAGATAAACCTTTTTTCATTCTGTGGCTTTTCAAAAGGGGAGTAGACGCACACGCCGGCGATGGAACTTTCGAGAATGCGTGTGTGTAAACAAAAAGAACTATGAAGCCGTATTTCACTCTTTGGCCGGGCCGACGGACCAGCCTTTCCCTGAGGCCGTGTGGTCAGGCGGCAGTGGGCTGTGCAATGCCCCCTCCACTTCCCATCACCCTTCCAGGACAAACCGGTGCCCCGTATTAATTACCTGGCGTGGATAATTTGGGGAGACAGTTAATATCCTGAGCAGCGTTAATATCCTGAGCATGGCCCCAAATAGCATTCTCAGTTCTGACCCATGACTTCAACAGATACTGGAAAGCTTTGAACTTTTCAAATACCATCTGGACATTTAGAAACATCTCTGCTACTCACGTCACAGCTTCCCCGACCTGCTCCCTGATGGGGCAAAGTCTTCTTTCCTAAAGATAGCACGTTTGAAGAAATCACATGGTTTATTCAAGCCTGAACCAGGCATACACTTTGTACTTAATTATTTTCACTTATTTTCAAAGCCAGTTTATAGCATTTGGAGTGCAACTAGTGTTTTGGCTCATGTGGTGAGAAGATTCCCCGTGTGCACGTGCCGAAGTGATACGCTGGCTGCCTCCATTATAGCCGAAAGCGAGCATGTAATTGGAAGCACTTGGTCTCTGCTTTTAATTGCTCCTTGCCCCTCAGTCTATTCTGTCCAGGCTCTGGAGGACAGAGATATCATTGAGAGTGTTTCCAGGGCGAGCAGATTTAGGACGGCTACTGGGAGACATGAAGGGAAGCATAAAATGGAGCGACACAGGGCTGGATCTGCCAGGTGAGAGAGGGGAAGGCGTGAAGAGGCCTGCTCTCGGGAGAGCCACAGGGGAGAAACGGACACAGAAGTTAAGGACAGGAAACGATCAGAGGCAGGACCTGGAATAAATCTCCTGAGCTGTCGGTCAGGTGGGGACCGGCTCTACAGAAGCAGAGAGCTTTAAGGGCTGTGGAAAGGCAGGGATGGAGAGATATGTTACCTTCTTCTAAGTGTGTTTGCTGGCCATAGCTGGAAAAAAGATATATGTACATTCAACAAAAGTTGATAAGGCAAAGATATATGCCCGGTAGCCTCAGAGCAAATAGCTGGGGATTGTCGAGAGCAAGCAAATGATCACCATTTGGAAACAGCTCCCTGCGGTAGGGACACACGTCGGACAGAGTGACAGCTCTCTCTCGTAGTGCTCTGCGTCGCCTGGAGTGTGACCACTACCGCCGTGTCCTGAGCCGTTTTAAGAGCACCAGCACCCTCCCTGAATCCCCAGAAGCGCTGGCTCGCCTCCCCAGGCACCGTGGACTCCATGCCTGTGACCTCCCAAAGCTGATGTGCGGAAGGCCGTCCTTCCGGTGTGGTGGCATTAGGAGGTGGGGCCTCTGGGCGGGAATTAGGTCAGGGGGCAGGTCCTCATAAAGGGAAGTAGGGCTTCCGTAAGAAGAGGCCCAGGAAAGCTGGCCCGCTTCCTTTCTGTGGTCCCTGCCAAGCGGGGGTACAGGGAGAAGCTGGCTCCCTCCAGTCAGGAAGCAGGCTCTCACTGGCACCTTGATCTCCGACACCCCAGCCTCCACAGTCGTGAGAAATGCATTGCTGTTGAAGCCACGTGGTTTGTGGTAGCTTGTTACAAGAGCCTACGGTGACTGACACCACGATGAACGAGTCCTCTGTAGGGATCTCTAGGCTCAGAGTAGAGTCTCTCCAAATAGTTACAAGCCACAGGGCCTTGGACTGGCAACCAGGGTGAGAGCAACGGCCTTCACTCGTCAGAGGCTGGAGGTCCCGGGCTAGAGCACCCGCATTATGATGCTGCTTGTCTGAGCCGGGGCCAACGTGTGGTAGAGAAACAGGCCATTCTTATGGAGCCATACGCTTTTTGTGAACACAACAGCAGTCTGCATAGGAGCCCCGATGAATATATTGGATCTAGGGTTAATGCTTGGAGATGGCAATGGCACCCCACTCCAGTGCTCTTGCCTGGAAAATCCCATGATGGAGGAGCCTGGCGGGCTGCAGTCCATGGGGTCGCGAAGAGTCAGACACGACTGAGCGACTTCACTTTCACTTATCACTTTCGTGCATTGGAGAAGGAAATGGCAACCCACTCCAGTGTTCTTACCTGGAGAATCCCAGGGACAGGGAGCCTGGTGGGCTGCCGGCTATGGGGTCACACAGAGTCGGACATGACTGACGTGACTTAGCAGCAGGGTTAAAGCTTCGGGTTCTTAATGCATTTTCTCTTATTATTGAAAAAGATCTTTGTTTTTCCAACTACAAGCTTTCTTCTTTTTAGGATTTAGCTGTGGCCCCGTGCTTCTGGTTCTTATTCATTTACCACTTCCTTTAACTGTTGGAGTCTGGTTTTCACCCTCATAACTATATTGAGACTTCTTTCTTGAAAATCACCAGTATAGTCTTATGTCTTATAAAATACTGGTCTCCTTCACTGTACCATTTGATTCTTTGGAATATGTTTCATAAACTTCTCATTGCCTTAATTTCTGTGATATGATCCTTTCTGGACTCTTATATTTCTCTTGTTTTGTTTTTTTTTTCTTTCCTGCCTCTCCTTGACTGAGCCTCAAAGATGATAGTTCTTTAAGATTCCTGATCTTACCCTTTGCTTGTATCACTTTGGAAGTTCCTCTTTGACTGAAGTCATTTATCTTTGTATCTGTAATATTGCTGTCAGTTTTCATTCCAATTCCAAAGAAAGGCAATGCCAAAGAATGCTCAAATTACTGCACAATTGCACTCATCTCACATGCTAGTAAAGTAATGCTCAAAATTCTCCAAGCCAGGCTTCAGCAGTACGTGAACCATGAACTCCCTGATGTTCAAGCTGGTTTTAGAAAAGGCAGANCAAGGCTATGGTTTTTCCTGTGGTCATGTATAGATGTGAGAGTTGGACTGTGAAGAAGGCTGAGCGCCGAAGAATTGATGCTTTTGAACTGTGGTGTTGGAGACGACTCCTGAGAGTCCCTTGGACTGCAAGGAGATCCAACCAGTCCATTCTGAAGGAGATCAGCCCAGGGATTTCTTTGGAAGGAATGATGCTAAAGCTGAAACTCCAGTACTTTGGCCACCTCGTGAGAAGAGTTAACTCATTGGAAAATACTCTGATGCTGGGAGGGATTGGGGGCAGGAGGAGAAGGGGACGACCGAGGATGAGATGGCTGGATGGCATCACGGACTCGATGGATGCGAGTCTGGGTGAACTCCGGGAGATGGTGATGGACAGGGAGGCCTGGCGTGCTGCGATTCATGGGGTCGCAAAGACTCGGACACGACTGAGCGACTGAAGTGAACTGAAGTGAACATCGCTGTGAAGATAACACTTTGAAAATAGAAGTCCACAGCACTGATCTTAGAGTCTAGTATAGGTCCAATATTTCCAAAGTATAGGCGTGTCCGTCTGCCTTAAAGACAAGCATAACTCTTTATTCGTGTCTCTCCCTCTCCCAAGACGCTGCAGGGCCTGCCCTTTCAGCACTGATGCCGCAGGGGCAGGGTCCTGCCCGGCCTCGCTGTTTGTGCCCCTGCCTCTCTTCTGACGTGCCCCTGGGATGTGCGCCGCCCATCGTCCTGAGGGGATGCGGCTGACTGTCCTCCCCCTCACCCGCACTTCGTCCGCCCTTTCCGCTCCCGTCTCCCCAGACTGTCTCTGGCCTGGTCTTTGGAGGCGCTGTCCAAGGCAGCCCTGGGGTGTGTTGCTGCTGACCTGCTCCCAAAGCGCGTGAAGAAGAGCGTGGTTCACTAGTGGGAAATGGAGCGCTGTGGGAGGGGTGTACGCTGGAGGATGGCTCGGGAGGCTGAGGCTTCCTGAGCTAGAGCAGGTCCCAGCCCTTCCGTACCTGTTTCCTGATCTGTGATCAGCATTGTAAAAGACTCATTCTTCACATCGAAATGTGGTTGGTTTACAATATTGTGTTAGTTTCAGGTATACAGCAAGCCAGAGTTCTTATCCGTCACTCCTGCACTCCTGCTTTATCCCTGCCCGCCTCCCTGTCTCCTCCGGTGACAACAAGTTTTATTTCTATGTCGGCCTTTTTCTGTTCTGCACGTAGATGCATTCGTATTGGTCTTGAATCCATGTGTAAGTGCTGTTGTGTGCTACTGACCCTGCTCTGTCTGGCTTCCCTTGGTGTGGCGGGCTTTATTCCAGCCCGTGGCTGTGAAGGCTTCGTGCTTTTCACGGCTGAGTAGCCTCCTGCTGGATGCACGTACACTACTCTGTTTTAAGCCAGGTGTCTGTCACTGGCTTCTTGGGTTGTCTCCACGGCTTGCCAGCTGTAAGCAGTGCGCTTATGAACGTGAGGGTGCATGCATCTCTTCACAGTAGTTTCTGTCTTCTCTAGACGTGCATTGCTGGCTCGTGTGGCGGCTGCATTTTTAGTGTTTTTAAGGGGCCTCCGCACTGTTTGATACAGTGATGGCGCCAGGCCCCATTCCCACCAGCGCCGTCACAGGGCCCTTCTTCTCCACACCCTCCCCAGCCTTACTTATCTGTAGGCTGTTTGATGAGGCCATTCTGACCAGTGTGAGATGGTGCCTCATTGTGGCTGTGATTTGCGTTTTTCTAATAATTAGAGATGTCGAGTGTCATTCCATGTTCATGTTGGCCATCTGCGTGTGGTATTTGGAGAAGTGGCTGTTTACAATGTCTATTTAGGAACGCTTAATCTGCCCTAAAATGAGCATATTAATACATGACTCCATGGTGTTACGGTAAGGAGTGAGCATGACGACCTTAAGGCTTCTCTTGGCTTGACTAGAGGTTAGAAAGCCTCCTTTCTGCCCCTTGGCCCAACTTCCCTCTCACCCGAGTCCTTACGGAATCCGCATAACCCATGATTTCCCACCATCCCACCTCTTAAAAACTCTGTCTTTAAGTCATTGGAGATAAGCTCAGATCGAGTTCTGAAAAAATCCTGAAAATACTACTGCGCCATGAATCCTGCCGTGATCGTTATGGTCCTCCCAGGAACACAAAGTCAGGACAGAAGATGTTCAGGGAATTCTTGATTTTTGCCAATAGGAAAAGTTGGTGGTGAGGGAAAGGATAGGCCTTATTCGAAACTTTGAGTTATCCAAAACTCAGGCAGTATATTGTAAATCTTGAGGTGGACAGTAAAGTAAAATACACCAAGATTACCCACTTCCTAAGCCAGAATGCCTGCCAGGGGCAGGGGCCTCAGGAACCTGCTGAAGGGTAGGGGGAACACAGATCTCTGGGTGTTTTGTTTTGCTTTTAATTTCTGAGAGTAGATCGATTTTGCAGAACTCCTTCAAGGTCATTGGCTCATAGCCCTTGATGCCTTGGATAATTCCCAATCTGCAGAGTGGAAAAGAGGAGATGGAGATCAAACTCACGGTCATAGCTAAGGCTTTCCTTCCCTTCTCTCTTCTGTCACACCAAACCAAACTAAATAAACAAAGCCCAGAGTCCGCAGCTCAGCGATCTCCACTTTTATCTGCTCTTACTTTGGGTCTGGAGCAGGGCCCAGCAGGGCTGGCCTCACAACAGCACCGCTGCCCTCTCGTCGTTGCTCAGCCGCTTCCGACTCTCCGCGACCCCATGGACCGCAGCACGCCAGGCCTCCCTGTCCATCACCAGCTCCCGGAGTTCACTCAGACTCACGTCCATCGAGTCAGTGATGCCATCCAGCCATCTCATCCTCGGTCGTCCCCTTCTCCTCCTGCCCCCAATCTTTCCCAGCGTCAAGATCCAATGAGTCAGCTCTTTGCATCAAGTGGCCAAAGGCTTGGAGCTTCAGCTTCAGCATCAGTCCTTCCAATGAATACCTTTAGGGTAGACTGGTCGGATCTCCTTGCGGTCCAAGGGACTCTCAAGAGTCTTCTCCAATAGCGCAGTTTGAAAGTATCCATTCTTTGCTGCTCAGTCTTCTTTATGGTCCGACATTCACACCTGTACGCGACTACTAGAGAAAATGTAGCTTTCACTGTACAGAAATTGCTTGGCAAAGTAACATTTCTACTCTTTAATATGCTGTCTAGGTTGGTCATATCTTTTCTTCCAAGGAGCAAGTATTTTAATTTTATAGCTATAGTCATCATCTGCAGTGATTTTGGAACCCAACAAAGTAAAGTCTCACTGTTTCCAATGTTTCCCCATCTATGTGCCATGAAGTGATGGGACCAGATGCCATGATCTTAGTTTTTTGAATGTTGACTTTTAAGCCAGTTTTTCACTCTCCTCTCTCACTTCCATCAATAGGTTCTTTAGTTCCTCTTCACTTTCCATCATCTGCATATCTGAGGTTATTGATATTTCTCCCAGGAATCTTGACTCCAGCTTGGGCTTCATCCAGCCCAGCATTTCGCGTGGTGTACTCTGCATACAAGGTAAACACAAGTTAAATGCACAGGGTGACAATATATGGCTCTGACATACTCCTTCACCAATCTGGAACCAGTCTGTTGTTCCATGTCCAGTTCTAACTACTGCTTCTTGACCTATATCCAGGTCTCTCAGGAAAGAGGTAGAGTGAAAGTTGCTCAGTCATGTCTGACTCTATGCCACCCTATGGACTATCCAGTCCATGGGATTCTCCAGGCCAGAAAACTGGAGTGGGTAGCCTTGCCCTTCTCCAGGGGATCTTCCCAACCCAGGGGTCAAACCCAGGTGTCCCACATTGCAGGCGGAGTCTTTACCAGCTGAGCCACCAGGGAAGCCTGGAGGCAGGTCACGTAGTCTCCTAGTCCCATCTCTTTAAGAATTTTCCAGTTTGTTGTACTCCACAGAGTCAAAGGCTTTAGTGTAGTTAGTGAAGTAGAAGTAGATGTTTTTCTAGAACTCTTGCTTTTTCTATGATCCAACGGGTGTTGGCAATTTGATCTCTGGTTCCTCTGCCTTTTCTAAATCCAGCTTGTACACCTGGGAGTTCTCAGTTCATGTACTGTTGAAGCCTAGCTTGAATGATTTTGAGCATGGCCTTGCTGGCATGTGAAATGAGTACAATTGTGCGGTAGTTTGAGCATTCTTTGGCATTGCCCTTCTTTGGGATGGAATGAAAACTGACCTTTTCCAGTCCTGTGGCCACTGCTGAGTTTTCCAAATTTGCTGGCATATTGAGTGCAGCACTTTCACAGCACCATCTTTTAGAATTTGAAATAGCTCAACTGGAATTCCATCACCTCCACTAGTTTTGTTTGCAGTCATGCTTCCTGAGGCCCATTTGACTTTGCACTCCAGGATGTCTGTCTCTAGGTGAGTGACCACAGCATGGTGGTTATCTGGGTCGTGAAGACCTTTTTGCAGAGTTCTTCTGTGTATTCTTGCCACCTCTCTTAATATCTTCTGGTTCTCTTAGGTCCATATTCATCTTTGCATGAAATGTTCCCTTGTATCTCTGATTTTCTTGAAGAGATTTCAGTGTTTCCCATTCTACTCTTTTCCTCTATTTCTTTGCACTGTTCACTTTGGAAGGTTTTCTTGTCTCTCTTTACTATTCTTTGAAACTCTGCATTCAGATAGCTCAGTTGGTAAAGAATCCGCCTGCAATGCAGGAGACCTGGGTTTGATCCCTGGGTTGGGAAGATACCCTGGAGAAGGGAAAGGCTACCTACTGCAGTATTCTGGCCTGGAGAATTCCATATAGTCCATGGGGTTGCAAAGAGTCAGACACGACGGAATGACTTTCACTTTTCCCTTTCTCTTTGCCTTTTACTTCTCTTCTTTTCTCAGCTATTTGTAAGGCCTCCTCAGACAACCACTTAACCTTTTTGCATTTCTTTTTCTTGGGAATGTTTTTGATCACTGCCTCCTCTACAATGTTGCAAACCTCCACAGAGTTCTTCAGCCACTCAGTCTATCAGATTTAATCCCTTGAATCTCTTTGTCACTTCTAGTGTGTAATTGTAAGGGATTTCATTTAGGTCATACCTGAATGGCCTAATGGTTTTCCCTACGTTCTTCAATTTGAGTCTCAATTTTGCAATAAGGAGTTCATGATCTGAGCCACAGTCAGCTCCCAGTCTTTCTTTTGCTGACTGTACAGAGTTTCTCCACCTTTGGCTGCAAAGGATATGATCAGTCTGGTTTCAGTGCTGACCATCTGGTGGTGTCTGGGTGTAGAGCCTTCCCTTGTGTTGTTGGAAGAGGGTGTTTGCTAGTACCAGTGTCTTGTCTTTACAGAACTCTGTTAGCCTTTGCCCTGCTTCATTTTCTTCCCTAGGGCCAAACTTGCCTGTTACTCCAGGAGCTATCTCTTGACTTCCTACTTTTACCTTCCAGTCGCCTACGATGCCTCTGCCTCAGGGCGGTTTCCCCGAGGACAAACCTTTCTGGGGCAGCCTCAGTGTGGCAGAATTTCCCGTGGCTGTAAGCTGTCTTGGACCCTGCTCCTGTCCCTGCCAGGAATCAGGAGGGTCAAGGTGATGCTCTTTTCCCAGTTGCAGCTAACGATGGAATGATTATTCATTGGGGAAACACAAGTCTTGTTTCCAGGCTGTGAAGCCTTCCTTCAAATTATTTGATAGATTAATTTCCAGAAGCCTGCTTGCTTTGAGATGAGAAGTGTATGAGAGTGTGGTGGTGGAGTGTAGCAGGGCAGGTGGTGGTGTATTTACTGTGATGGGTCGAATACTCAGTCATTCAACGCTAGTTTTGGCTGATAATTATCCTTGCAAAAATCACAGTATAACAATATTCGGGGCTATGGGAGGTTTGGCAAAGGACTCTAGAATGAGAGGTCAAGACAATGCCAGGTAGACCCCGCACGTGGCCGGGGTGAGGGACAGAGCTGGACCCCGCCCTCCTTGGGGTCTCTCAGGATTAGTGGGCTCCCCGCCCTTCTCGGGGTCTCTCAGGGTCGGTGGGCCCCCCGCCCTTCTCGGGGCCTCTCAGGGTTAGTGGGCTCCCTGTTTCTTGAGGTCTCTCAGAGTTAGTTAGAGTCTTCGTTTTTTCACCCCAAGGTCATACTCAAGTTCTGAGNCATCCCCTAAGGGTTCATGATTGAACTCAACATACCAGTGTTTATCAAATTCTAGAGACCTCTGACCCCTTCTATCCCCAGAACCAGCACTGCTTTGTTTACTAAGAGCCCAAATGGCAACCCACTCCAGTGTTCTTGCCTGGAAAATCCCACGGACGGAGGAGCCTGGAGGCTACAGTCCATGGGGTCGCAAAGAGTCGGACATGACTGAGCGACTTCACTTCACTTCACTTCAGATGGCGGAGTCAGCCGTCTGTGTCCCTACCCTGGCTCTGGCCCTCGAATGCTACTTGATCTTGAGCAGACAACTCAATCTCCCCTTGTTTCAATTTCCCCATCCTTCAAATGGTGCTGATAGGAGGGGTGATTTGAGGATAAAATGAGATGATACGTATAAAGCTTCTGAAAAAGTGCCTCGTACATGGGACTTCCCTGGTGGCCCAGAGGCTAAAACTCTGCACTCCCAATGCAGGGGACCCAGGTTCGATCCCTGGTTGGGGAATTAAATCCCACATCCTGAAACTAAAGATCCCTCATGCCATGACTAAGACCCAGAACAGCCATATAAAATGAATAAATATAGAGAAAGTGCCTAGAATAGAGAAAACACTCCATACACATCTGCTACGGGAATCAGATATGAGACACGTGTTTCCCTCCTCTGCATGGACTGGCTGTGTGACGCTGGGCTCCTGGCTTAATGTCTGTTTCCAGTTCAGTTCAGTTGCTCAGTCGTGTCAGACTGTTTGTGACCCCATGGACTGCATGGTTCCCTGTCCATCAACAACCCCCGGAGCTTGCTCAAACTCATGTCCATCGAGTCGGTGATGCCATCCAACCATCTCATCCTCTGTTGTCCCCTTCTCCTCCCGCATTCAATCTTTTCCCAGCATCAACTCTTTTCCAGTGAGTCAATTCTTTGCATCAGGTGGCCAAATCATTGGAGCTTCAGTTTCTTAGTTTCTGTCTCTGCAAAATGGAGACACTAAAGTCTTATCAACACTCTTTTAGTTATAATCAGTAGGAACAAAATCTTTTTTTTTAAGTGTTATTTTATTAAGCAAAATCATGGTATCCCAGGGCAGAAATGAAATGAAGCCTCCAGAGGCTTGGAGCCAGGAACTAGACAATCATCAGGAACAGGCTTGCTCTCTCCATGACTCTGTGCCACCAGTCTCTGGACGTCTCAGCTGCAATTCATTCTCTCTCTGCCCCCACGCCTCTCCGCGTTTCCTTTCTCCAGGTGGGTGTTCTCTGCCTCTCTGGGCACACAGTCTAAATAGCCTCAGTTCCTCAGTAGCCTGGTGTCTCTGTGGTCCAATCTGAATTTTCGGGATAGAGAATGTGGTCGGCAGAGCTTGACTCTCACGCCACCAGGAGCCAGTCATTGAAGAACAAGGCATCTGCCATCACATAATGTGCAGAGACTTCGGAAACCCAACCCTGATGGAAGAGGGTGTGATAGGTTGGGCAGCCCCCTCAAGTGTTGAACGTCATTGAGGACGGTGAGGATTGGCTGAGATTAGGGGTTTAAAGGACTTAGTTTAGGAAAAGATACATTTCCTCCTGGTGGAATCGGGAGATTTCAAGGTAATCAGGGACTGAGAATGGTGAGATTTTGACATTTTGTCAGGAGGTTGCAAGGTAGATGAGGCTTGTGTCACAGGCAGGTGAGGGGAGCCGGGAGATAGGAATTGCTCCAAAAATAGCCTTCGATCTGAAACAGAACTTGGGTCTTGGCTAAAGTCTTGTGGGTAGATCCTGGTGAAGAAAATACCTTTAGAGTGAAACAGTAGGTTCTCAGGGGTGTGGAACAGAAAGTAAAGACTTCACAAAAGGATGTCTTCTTCCTCAAGCTGAGTTTCTTTTCTAAGCCCAAACAATCCTCAATGAAACCCCTGTCAGGGAGACTTGGGCTGCCTGAATCTGCATGACAAGAGAGAACCACACAATCCAGTCTTAGCAATCTACCAGGCAAGATGGCAGCATCTTCTTACTCGAGCCACTACTTCTCTGAGATGGGTGGAGAAGGTGCCGTCACCCGTATTTTAAAGATGAGGAATGTGAGGCTCAAGTACTTGGCCAGACCAGCCAGTGGCAACCCCATCTGACTCCCAGGCAAGGCTCTGCTCTGGCTGCCCCCGTGAAAATTTCTGGAGATTGGAATCATCCAGGAATTCCCTGGCAGTCCTGTGGTTAGGACAAAGCACTTTCACTGTTGAGACCTGGCTTCCATCTCTAGTCAGGGAAATAAGGTCCCACAGGCCTCAAGGTGTGGCCAAACAAAACAAAAACAAAATCAACAGATTGACTAAATTGTCTTGCTCTCACTGAAGAATTTTCTTCTTTCCCTTCCTCTCCTGCCTCTTCATCCCCCTCCCTACAAAGGAAGAAGTTGAGAAGATGTGGCATCAACTTATTTCTTTAACAGACGTCCTTCCGAGTCATGATAAAGTCTCCAGAGACACAGATACTCGAGGTCTAGCAGTCCCCCTGGGAGGAAAAGCCAGAAAGAACAAAGGTCCAAGACATGCGGCTGGCAAATCAAGAGAGAAGAGATCAAGTTGACAGCCCAGAGCAAGAATCAGCATTAAAGCCAAATCTGAGTAGCCCATCCGTGGATTCAACACTGTGAATTAAAATATGCCGCATGTTTCAAAAAGTTATTCCATGTGCCTGCCATCTTATGAAGCCTAGAGAAAGTCTAGCATGCTGGTGAAGATCTCATGCAATCTCGGCAATTAGATCTGCATAGGAATCCCTGCTCTGTACTTACCAAATTGTGACCTTAACCAAGCCCCAGTTTCCTCATCTGCAAAATGGGCAAAATAAGGTACCTAACATACAGGGTGATTTAAAGCATTAATTCAAATTACACACTCACCACAAGGTAGTTATTATTCCTGCTGCTGCTGCTGCTGCTAAGTTGTTTCAGTTGTGTCCGACTCTGTGCGACCCCACAGATGGCAGCCCACCAGGCTCCCCCGTCCTTGGGATTCTCCAGGCAAGAACACTGCAGTTGGTTGCCATTTCCTTCTCCAATGCATGAAAGTGAAAAGTGAAAGGGAAGTCGCTCAGTTGTGTCTGACCCTTAGCGACCCCATGGACTGTAGCCTACCAGGCTCCTCCGTCCATGGGATTCTCCAGGCAAGAGTACTGGAGTGGGGTGCCAGTGCCTTCTCCAGTGATTATACCTTGTCCCTGCTCATTTCCACTTTAAAGTACATAGGGAAATTCGGGCCTCTGGGTCAGGGTGGGATGGAATCGCCTCGATTGAGCAGCATTATCCCTGATGGCTCAGATGGTAAAGAATCTGCCTGCATTGCAGGAGACCCAAGTTTGATCCCTGGGTTGGGAAGATCCCCTGAAGTAGGAAATGGCAACCCACTTCAGTATTCTCGCCTGGAGGAACCTGGCAGGCTATAGTCCATGAGTCGCCAAGAGTTGGACACGACTGAGCAGCTGATACTTTCTACTTTCTTCTTGCTATCCAGTCAAGAAGGGAATAAAACCAGCTTTCGAGACAGCTGCACCATGCCCAGCAGACTCTGCCCCCGACTCTGGAGCAATCCTGACCTTAGTTCTGCTGGATCTCAGAAGGGAAAGGACCCAGGCCAGGGGAAGGAGGGAGAGGAACAAAGATGGCAGGAGCTGGCCCATTCTGTTTTTCCTTAGGCTAGCAGGACGTCCCTAAAGGAGGCTTTAATTTGTCCTTTCTGCCATCGGGTACATTTGTGAATGGGATTAACTGACAGTGTGGACAGAGGAGCCTGGCAGGCTACAGTCCACAGAGTCACAAAGAGTTGGACGTGATGGAAATGACTTGTCACGCATGCACGCATGTGGCACGGTGTGTCGCTTAGACTCTGGACGAGATCATGCTAGGCTCAAATCCCAACTTAGCTGTCTCCAAGCCTCAGTTTCCTTAACTGTTAAATGGGACTAATAACATACATATTCATATTTTGCTTGAAGGTTCGGAAAAATGACAAGTGCCAGCACACATTAGCTAACCTAGATGTTAACGATGATCATAACTAATTGTGGCACGAACTCAACGACTCGTGTTTGCGAAAGGTGTCCGGTGGGTGGAGCGTGTCTGACGTGACCGCTCAGCTGTGGCGCTGCTCAGTTATGCTCCTGAGCTATCTCCAGGAACAGATGAGGAGGGTGAGGCACGGACAGTAAAATGGGATCCACCTTTCACCAGTAAACGGACAAATGGACTGGCGCTCTTCCTGTGTGAGGCAGCAAGAACCAACGGCACTCACGTGGAGTTCCTGCCAAGAAACGCTAGCCCAAATCCAATCATGAGCAAGTGTCCCGCCAACCCAGATAGAGGGGCGATTCTACCAAACAACTGGCTTCTCACTCAAAAATGTCATTGTTACGAAGAAAAGCTGAGGAACTGTCTCAAATTAAAGGAGACTAGGTCCGTCTAGTCAAGGCTATGGTTTTTCCTGTGGTCATGTATGGATGGATGTGAGAGGTGGACTGTGAAGAAAGCTGAGCGCCGAAGAATTGATGCGTTTGAACTGTGGTGTTGGAGAAGACTCTTGAGAGTCCCTTGGACTGCAAGGAGGTCCAACCAGTCCATTCTAAAGGAGATCAGCCCTGGGATTTCTTTGGAAGGACTGAGGCTAAAGCTGAAACTCCAGTATTTTGGCCCCCTCATGTGAAGAGTTGACTCATTGGAAAAGACTCTGATGCTGGGAGGGATTGGGGGCAGGAGGAGAAGGGGACGACAGAGGATGAGATGGCTGGATGGCATCACGGACTCGATGGACGTGAGTCTGAGTGAACTCCGGGAGTTGTTGATGGACAGGGAGGCCTGGCGTGCTGCGGTTCATGGGGTTGCAAAGAGTCGGACACGACTGAGCGACTGAACTGAACTGAGTCCTGCAACTCTTTGCTCTGGTATGATTCTTTATTTCCTTTGATGTTTAAGACATTTCCTTAGGATATTTAAGACAGTTTCTCTGAGGAGTATCCTGGTTTGTTTGTTTGTTTGTCTTTGGTCTTTAAATAATATCCCCAGCGATTTTTCCTTAGAGTTCTTGCTATCTGCAAACTCAAGTGACAGAAAAGCCAGTTGAAACGTCCTAAGAGATTTACTGTATGACTTCACTGGCGAGCGGAAGTCGGGTGGCTTTGCGCATCCTCTCAGCCGGAGCCCAGCAGCCTCCCCAGGCTGGCCTCGCCTCTGCGTCCCCTGCCTGCCCTCCTGCTCGCACCGCCCTCCAGGTTCTCTCTCCACTTCCCTAATATCCTACGTCAGTTTGCACTCTATTCTCAGCCTGCAGTCCAGGGGGAAACGATCTCAGGGAAGCAAGTTTAGACTTTTACAAGCATCGCTGAGCATGGACGTGTGAGGGCGCGTGGGTGACAGGGTGCGCTCTTTCGCACGATGGTGGGGTACGGCCTTTCGGAAGGTGGTTTTTGAGGTCAAGCTTGAGTGAGAAAGCAGCCCTGAAAACACCCCGAGAAGGACTGTTGGAAGCAGCGTCAGGAGCGCTTGCAGGTGTCCTGAGACGGAGGACTTTGGCGTGTTCCCGGAGCATCCGGGAGGCTGGAGCGCAGAGCCGCAGAGGAGGGGTTGGCAGAGTTGGGGGAGAGGCGGTGGGTCGCGGGCCGCGGATGCTGCAGAGCACCCTGGAAAGGGGCTGTGATGTATTTCGTGGTGAATTGAAGCCTCCGGAGTGAGTGTAGCCAGGGAGCAGGTGACGTGAGCGTGGCTGCGCTAAGGCCGGCTGCGGTAGCCGCGGTAGCTGGTCCCCCGGCCCCCGCGCCCCCCGAAGGAGGGCCGGGCGAGAGGCCCCGCCGTGGGTGAGGGAAGGTGATCGCCGCGCGAGGGGAGCCAAGGAGCCTGAGAAAGGGGCCGGAGTGGAAGCGACAGCCGTCCAGAAACCCGCCCCAGTCCCAGGGGCAGCCTCCTCTCCCGCCGTCCTGAGGGGCTCCTTGCCCTTCTCTGCAGCAGTCGCTCAGGGAAACCCTCTGCCTGCCTGTGGCGGGGGCACGTCTGCCGCTCCAGCCAGCAGCCAGAGCTCCCCGAGCGGGGAGCGACGGCGGAGAGGCGGCCCGGAGGGGAGCCGAGGCAGGGTACCCGCAGGGATGAGCAGAGGGCAGATGCTGTGGACGGCTGACCGTCTTCAGAGTCTCTCTTCCTGAAAATCCATAGAAGTTTGCATCCAAGTGAGGGCACCTGGGCCTTACCTATTAGGAATTCTTTATATGGTTCTCCTATGACATTGAGTGATGGGCTTTTGATTTTTATTGTATTTAAATAATACACATGAAAAAGCACAGAAGCAGAGCATTGATGGTAGAAAAATGTTGAAAGCAGGAGCCCGGATAGCAAGCACCCTTCAGGACGTGATTAGATGGCACTATTATTGTAATTTTTGCCAAGCAATGTATTATAGAACAGGACATTTATTTAGCATTTTATGCACCTAAGAAAGGAAGGTTATATTTTGAAAGAGAACTTTAAATATTTCATATTTATCCATTAATTTGCATCTGAAATATCATAAAATAATCTTTGGACCCATTTCAATTTCAGATTACTTTCAAAGAACCTACCTCTTATTCTTGAAAAAAAACAAGAGCGAGCTTGGTGGACACAGGAGATGTTTTGATGCTGGAGGGCCTGACACCACAGGTGAAGAAAAAGAAGTGTGTGTGTGTGTGTGTGTGTGTGTGTGTGTGTGTGTGTGTTTGGGGATCACTAACAAGGTGAGGCTTGGGAGAGGTGTGTCTGTCTTTCCCTGAAGCAGAGGGTCAGCAAGCACAGAGAAAGAACTCAAGCCAGGAAGCATTTTAAAGGATCCTACTAAAAGATGAAAAAGGAGACCCCGGACTGTGAAACAGTATCGTTCAAGGCACGTGGAAGCATTCCAGTCAAAGGGGAAAAGAAACAAGCAGTAAGGATATCCTGGGCAGACAGGAGTGATATTGCACACAGCACTCAAAGGTCAGATGGCTCAGCTGCATCCACCTGGAGTGGCGAGAAAGGAAGGAGGAGAAGCCATCTGAATTGAGTCGGTGTCTGTAGGCTGCCCTGCAGGGACAGCTGTCCTCTGGGGGACTGGCCAGTGTTTTTGGTGGAAGCCTGATTTTCTAAAATTAATTTCTTTATTCTGGCCTTATTTGGTACTTCTTTTAGTTGTCACTATTCAAGTATAAGAAATGTACATGCTGTTATTGAAGGACATGCTTTCCTTCCCAGGGTATCTAAGATTTCCCACTCCCTCATTCATAAAGAATTTCATAACCCTAGGCTTAGAAGCTGTTTCTCCTAAACAAAAAAAGGCTGTCAAACCTCAGGTGGGTTTGACAATATAATTTGTTTTCCAATATAATTCTCACTCTATGGGGCCTGTTTGGAAAGATCCATTTCTCTGGCCCCTGATCTTCAATAGCGTCCCCAGCCTGAAGCCTGTGCTTAAGATGTGCTAGAAAAGCAATGAATAGAGACACAAAACACAGCTGAGATTCTGATGCAGAAACAAAACAGAGCAAACAAAAGGAAACTGCATTGATTTTGGGTTTGTCGAGCTTAAAAAAAATAACTAGTTGCTGTGACAGGCAGGTCTGGGCCAAGCGAGGGGAGGCCCTGCTCTACAGGAGGTATTATTAGGAGCCAGGTGCCTGCTTCCTGTGCCCCTGGGTCTTGGGACCGCGGAGTCCTCTCCATTAAGCTGGCAGATGGGAAGAGAGCTGATGTGTCGTGGAGGAGAGACGGGCGGGGAGGGCCATCAGTTACGCCTGAAAGTGATCACATCCCTCCCACTCGTGCTCTCCTGGCAGAACTCGGTGCTCACGACCCCATGCAGAGGCCAGAGGACTGTGGGACGGCTGTTCCCAGGAGGGCCCCAGCCAGCTGCCACGGGGCTCGGCTGCTCAGGCCACTTCCCGCCCCCAGACCATCCTCCAGCAGGGCTGCGGGGAGGACTAGTTCCACATCGGAAGAGACAATTGCCAAATTTTCAGGAATTTTGAAAACCGGTTCTTAAACACAGCCATTATTAAAAACTAAATTATACCAGCCTAGTATTTTAAAATGTTTAAACCTGCTATTTAAATGTTAATTACTACTTTAAAAGTAAATACTGACAACTCACAAGTTGTAAAATTATGGTATTACCATTTTTTTTTTCTGAACTATATTCTTGAGGTTAGTAATCTCTTTTCATTATAAGGGACTGGAATGCAAAAGTAGGAAGTCAAGAAATACCTGGAGAACAGGCAAAACTGGCCTTGGAGTACAGAATGAAGCAGGGCAAAGGCTAATACAGTTTTGCCAAGAGATGCACTGGTCATAGCAAACACCCTCTTCCAACAACACAAGAGAGGACTCTACGCATGGACATCACCAGATGGTCAACACCGAAATCACATTGAATATATTCTTTGCAGCCAAGATGGAGAAGCTCTATACAGTCAGCAAAAATAAGACCGGGAGCTGACTGAGGCTCAGATCATGAACTCCTTATTACCAAATTCAGACTTAAATTGAAGAAAGTGGGAAAATCACTAGACCATTCAGGTATGACCTCAATCAAATCCCTTATGATTATACACTAGAAATAGATTCAAGGGATTAGATCTGATGTAGAGTGCCTGAAGAACTACGGATGGAGGTTCGTGACAGAAGGCAGTGATCAAGGACATCACCAAGCAAAAGAAATGCAAAATGGCGAAGTGGTCATCTGAGGAGGTCTTACAAATAGCTGTGAAAAGAAGAGAAGCAAAAGACAAAGGAGAAAAGGAAAGATATACCCATCTGAATGCACAGTTTCAAAGAATAGCAAGGAGAGATAAGAAAGTCTTCCTCAGTGATCAATGCAAAGAGATAGAGGAAAACAATAGAATGGGAAAGACTAGAGATGTCTTCAAGAAAATTAGATATCAAGGGAACATTTCATGCAAAGATGGGCTCGATAAAGGACAGAAATGGTATGGACCTAACAGAAGCAGAAGATATTAAGAAGAGGTGGCAAGAATACACAGAAGAGCTGTACAAAAAAGAGTTTCATGACCCAGATAAACATGATGGTGTGATCACTCACCTAGAGCCAGACATCCTGGAATGTGAAGTCAAGTGGTCCTTAGGAAGCATCACTCAAAACAAAGCTAGAGGAGGTGATGGAATTCCAGTTGAGCTCTTTCAAATCCTGAAAGATGATGCTGTGAAAGTGCTGCACTCAATATGCCAGCAAATTTGGAAAACTCAGCGGTGGCCACAGGACTGGAAAAGGTCAGTTTTCATTCCAATCCAAAGAAAGGCAATGCCAAAGAATGCTCAAACTACCGCACAATTGCACTCATCTCACACACTAGCAAGTTCAGTTCAGTCACTCAGTCGTGTCTGACTCTTTGCAACCCCATGAAGGGCAGCACTCTAGGCCTCCCTGTCCATCACCAACAATTGGAGTTCACCCAAACTCATGTCCATCAAGTCAGTGATGCCATCCAACCATCTCATCCTCTGTCATCCCCTTCTCCGCCTTCCCCTAATCCTTCCTAGCATTAGGGTCTTTTCCAATGAGTCAATTATTCACATCAGGTGGCCAAAGTATTGGAGTTTCAGCTTTAGCATCAGTTCTTTCAATGAACACCCAGGACTGATCTCCTTTAGGATGGACTGGTTGGATCTCCTTGCAGTCCAAGGGACTCTCAAGAGTCTTTTCCAACACCACAGTTCCAAAGCTTCAATTTTTCGGCACTCAACTTTCTTTATAGTCCAAATCTCACATCCATACATGACCACAGGAAAAACCATAGGTTTGACTAGACCAACCTTTGTGGGCAAAGTTAATGTCTCTGCTTTTTAATATGCTGTCTAGGTTGGTCATAACTTTCTTTCTGAGGAGAGAGCATCTTTTAATTTCATGGCTGCAGTCACCATCTGCAGTGATTTTGGAGCCCCCCAAAGTAAAGTCTGTCACTGTTTCCATTGTTTCCCTATCTATTTCCCATGAAGTGATGGGACCAGATGCCATGATCTTCGTTTTCTGAATGTTGAGCTTTAAGCCAACTTTTTCACTCTCCTCTTTCNCTGGACTGGATGAAGCACAAGCTGGAATCAAGATTGCCAGGAGAAATATCAATAACCTCAGATATGCAGATGACCCCACCCTTATGGCAGAAACCCAAGAAGAGCTAAAGAGCCTCTTGATGGAAGTGAAAGAGGAGAGTGAAAAAGTTGGCTTAAAGCTCAACATTCAGAAAACGAAGATCATGGCATCTGGTCCCATCATTTCATGGGAAATAGATGGGGAAACAGTGGAAACAGTGACAGACTTCATTTTCTTGGGCTCCAAAATCACTGCAGATGGTGACTGCAGCCATGAAATTAAAAGACGCTTACTCCTGGGAAGAACAGTTACGACCAGCCTGGGTGACGGAGGAGATCTGCGAACGCGGGGCCCTTCGCTGCGGTTGCATGTGTACCTGGGAACAATGAAAGCCGTGGGGAGAGCTGAAGGGCTACGGTCCCTGTTGCCACCTATTGGCAGCTGAGCTGGCAAGCCAGCGGCAGAGGCAGGACAGGAGGCTGAGAGACTCATTCCGAGCTCGATGGCTGCCACGACAGTCCAGCGCCGCGTCTCATGCAGATTCTTCTGTGGCAATGCCTACGTGAACCATGAGACGAAGGGAGACCTGGGGACAAAGTTCCAACTTAGGGACAACGCCAGTTGTATTCTTTTTTAATTGAAACAAAGAGGAATATTTTTAATGATAAAAGGTACAATTGACAAAGAAGATAAACATCATAAACCATCAGACATACAACAATAAAGAAATGAAGTTACATAAAGCAAAAATCAGAAGAAATATAAGGGAAAAGAAAAAATATATACTCATAGTGAGACATACTGAAATTTCTCTGAGAATATT